>ML404867.1:10159-48893 GCA_005239525.1 Nicotiana knightiana
CCTTTTACCCCAGTAGTGAAAGCAGTCACATGGTCGCGTGGGTCAGTTGTTCCATCATATTTGGGAACGTCAGGCATTTTAAACTTCTTGGGTATAGGCAAGGGTGCCGCACTTGGCTTCCAAGGTTTTTGAGAATATCTATCAACATCAATGCCTTTGATAATAGGTGGTACTCCAGGAATTTGTTCGATGCGATCGTTCTGCTCCTTCATCTGTTTCTGCATGGTTAGCAGTAAATTTATTAATTCTGAGTGATTAGATATACCTGGTCTCGTTTCGAGAGATTCATTAGGAGTATCTCCCCTTCCTGAGTTTGTCAACACATATTGAGGATTTTCCATGGTGATGATGTTATTGGGGGGTGGTGTAGGCGGTGTAGGTAACGCTGCCGGTAATCCCCTCGCAAATTCTTGCAAAGCTTGGCTCACATACTATGCAATCATTTTCTTTACACGATCTTGTTCCACAGTTTAATCATTATCACCATTGTTGTTATTGGATCTTTCTGGGGATTGTTCCCTCGAACCACGTGGGTTCCGAAGACGATGGAACTGGGTTCCACTCCTTTGCTGGTTGTTATCGTTGGAGTTTGACATAGTTCAGAGGATATCACTTGAAAAGTAAACAAAGATTATCAGATTCCCGGTAACGGAACTAATTTTTGTTTAACCAAAGAATTAGACCCTTTGACTAAAGCTTATTTTTAAGATAAATACGAGTTATCGATAATCAAGGAAATGGAGAAAAATGGATAATAGACAATATTGCAGAAATATAAAAAATAGAAGTCAATTATATTCGAGAACCAGATGCCTTTAGAAGCTGTATTCTCCTCCCTTATATAAGAGATTCTTATAACGTACGACTCTTGCTATGGTTGCTCATTAATGACTAATTATGACATTAATGACGCGTTACAAAGTATAACGGTAATTGGGGTACGATTACATAACGTTCGAGTAATCAATTGTGGATCTTTGAATCTGCCCGTAGCTTTGTCTAGATTCATTCTGACCGTGCCTCTCTCCTATTTTGATCAAGTTGAGTTTCCCGTGACTAATAAGCTCGAGGGTTTATTGAACCATGCCTCTTTGTGCCGTACCTTTTCAAAGAATTACATCCAGCTGTCGTGTTTTCCTGTGTCCACGTGACTGGCTGAGTTGTCAAAAACTGGCTTATATGTGAAACTCTTTTTTACCAATACACACACCAGATTCATCATCCAACGCTACTGCCTCCAAACGTTATCTCCGTTATGTCAAGGCTACTGCCTCCCATGGTTTATTTCATCTACCTTGCTTCATGGTTATAATGATTCGGATTGGGGAGGTGATATTGATGATTCCTGGACTTGAAGTGTAAGTTGACAATTGTTCCATAGCCTGCTCAATTTGAGGGTGCGTGTAGGGAAATGTCGCGTAGGAATTGTTGAAGTCTATTTTATATAGAGTTGGCGCAATTGTTATCTCATTAGGAGTCCTAAGTAGTAACTACTTTGGAGTCTTATTCTCCAAGAAACTCATGTATATATTTATATATCCGCATATAAGAATAAGGTTTTAGAAGCATTTTTCTGTTCTATCATTAAAAACATTTATACATGACCGTCAGTATTATGCTTTAGAAGACCAGACAGACATTTTGTTTCGAGCATGTTTGAAAAGTCTTCTAGGAATTGAATTTGTGTGCGCATAATTATTTGGTCAACATCTGAATTGTGTGGTCAAATAATTATTTGGCCAATATAAAATTAAGTGTAATATAATTGATGACAGGATATAATTACACGCTTCAATTTTTAAGGGATGAGCGAGAGTTGGCGATAATTACGTTATATAATTACAAATTAAGATAGGTTTTTTAATTCTCTTTTATTATTCTTTTCTCAAAGAGAATTATCAATATCTGAATTCAAATATATATTAGATGTACTGGTGCTAGAACCTTTGTTATTGTTTTTGAGACAGGCAGTAGTCTGAAAATTTTATATGACATAAGTCATTTTCTTGAATTTTGTTTTTCCCTAGGAAGTTTATTTTTTATAACGGGAGGTTATTTTTCATAAAAAAATAATTTTCTTCATATGGAGAATTAGAGTTCCTCACTTATGGGTGGAAGTCCATTTTTTTTAATAATTATCTTAAATTTTTAACTTCGTAAACAATTAGTATTTAGGCATTATTATTTATCTTTATTATTTAAAAGTTCCACCAAAGACTTCCATTTGGTCATACTATTATTAATCTTTCATATATCTTTTAGCAAAAGAATTTACTGACCGTAAACAATAAATTACGTCGAGAAAATAAAATCAAAACCGAAAAATATCGCAACAATCATAGTATTTAATTTCGAATATTTGAGTGTTACAATCTCTATGAATCATCTGATTCTTCTTTCTAATATTAAATAAATTCAAGAGCCTTTGAGCTTGATCTTGAATTTGTATTTGTTGTCACGAATGATGATCTTGATTCAACTAGCACGAACTTTTATTTGAACTCGTACACCTTGAATCTTGACTTGTTCTTCGTTCTTGAGCTTGAACTTTATTTCTTGAAGCTTGAAACTTGTAGAGAAATTTGCGGCGTTTGATCCACGAGCTCTGTCTTGCTTCTTGTTATAACTTCTGGTGTCTTTTCTGAGTTATGAAGACCCTATTTATAGTTGTGGAAGGGAAGAGTTATGATAAGAACAAACTCTTTTCGACCAATCAAATTGAACTGTGACAAGGCCGTATATGATTGGCCAGAACATGTCACTTGTACACGTGGCGCGGTTTCATTGGCCATTTAATGTGATTTGGCATGCCTTGTCATTTTGACACGTGGCATGATCCTATTGGTTTTCCCGTTTGATTTGGCGCGCCACGTCATTTGACACGTGCCACCAAACTGGGCCTCCAGGAGGATGGCATTTTGGGCCTAATGAAGTGGGCTCATCACTTTAGCCCAATTATGAGTTAGCCAAATGGATTAAGACTTATTTATTTAATCCATTTATATTGGACTTATATAATTAATTCAATTATATTAGCCCATATTATTTATTTGGACTAGTACATTTAAAATGTAGTCCAAATTATTTAATAAATTTAATTCTAATAAAATTTACATGCCTACAAATGCTCCTACTTCAAGACTTGTCGGGTTTAAATTCATTGAATTTGAAAGGCAAGGCTTGGAGTATTTATAGTCATGATATCAAACGTTACAATTGCAATCTGTTCACCAGATGAAGAAAGCTACCAAACTTTACACTTTCCAACATTTCTCCATGGAGAGCTTGCGCATTTGTAAATGTGATGACCCAAAATGTCATCCCTTGTTTTAAAAGTCAAATTGTGTTCTGAGGCCTTGAAAACCTCCTTTTGTCTCACCCATATTGCGTGCGCAGTTCGGGCGTGTATCTGGAAAGCTTTTGTATGAAAAACTGAGAAAAATGCTAATTTTTGCCTTTAAAATTGAATTTAAGTTGACTTCAGTCAATATTATGGGTAAACGGACCTAGACCCGTGATTTGACTGTCCTGAGGGTCCGTAGAAAAATATGGGACTTGGGCGTATGCCCGAAATTGAATTTCGAGGTCCCAACCCGAGAAATGAATTTTTGAAACAAAACGTTTTACTGAAATTATAAGAGTTTTTGGAAATTTGATTATATTTTAAATTGATGGTATCGGGCCCATTTTTTGGTTCTGGAGCCCGGTACAGGTTTATATGGTACTTGAGCGATGCCTGTAAAATTTGGTAAGAAACGAAGGTCATTTGACGTGATTCGGACCCGTAGTTGTGAAATTTGAAACTTTGAAAGTTCTTGAGATTTTTCATTGATTTTTATGCTAAATTCATTGTCTAAAATGTTATTTTGGCGGTTTGATCGCACGAATTAGTCCGTAGGATATTTTTAAGGTTGTGTGCATGTTTGGTTTGGAGCCCCGAGGGCTCGGATGAGTTTTGGATTGGTTTCAGGGTGTTTAGGCTTAGGAAATCACTGCTGGTGCACCAGTTCTGGTGTGCCCGCACCTGCGAGCCTAGGGCCACAAGTGCGAGCTCGCAGGTGCGGACCTTCAGCTGCAGGTGCGGTCCAGGCCATCTTGCCCATTTCTGCAGGTGCGACCCAAGCACCGCAGGTGCGAGGGTCGGGCAGTGAAGTTTTAAAAATAGAACTCTAGCAGTTTTCTTTTCAAATTTTCACAAAAATAGAATGCTTAGGGCGATTTTCTCAAGAGCTTTTCTTCCCAAAATCATAGGTTAGTGCCCATTAACTATTTTCTTTCAAACCTCCAATGTTTTTCATCAATTTTTATAAAAAATTCTAGGGTTTTAATGGTAGAAAATAAGGGATTTGGGTAGAGTTAGGAATTTTTGTATAATTGGAATTTAGACCTTATTTTGGGGTCGGATTCCGAAACAAATTACACATTCGGACTCGTGGTGTATAGGTAATCAGGTTTTGGTCCGAACTTCGTGTTTTGACCAAGCGGGCCCGAGGTCGATTTTTGACTTTTTGGGAAGAATGATAGAAAACATATAATTAAGCATTGGGGTTGAATTATTTAGCACTTTTTGATGTTGTTAAGCTAAATATGTCTAGATACAAGTGAATTGGAGGCGAATTCTAAAGGGAAAGCGGTAATTGAGGCTTGAGTTGGCCGTGGAATCCGAGGTAAGTGTTTGGATTAACCTTAGCTTGAGGGAATAGGTATTGTGCCTTATGTGCTACGTGTTAGTGTTGTGTTTAACATATAGGTGTGGTGACGAGTATCTACACGTTGGTGTCAACTATGCCCATGAGTCAAGTATCGTGCTTTATGTGATTTTTCATTCAGCATTATTTGAGTTCAACTTGATAATTATCCATGTTGGTGATATTTCCTTGGTATTAATCGTTGTTGAGTATTGGTTCAAGTAAATAATTATTACGTGAAGTTAAGTAACTAAGTGAGGTTGGTTATAGTTGTTTCCTTTGCCGGGATGATATTGATTCTACTGTTGACTCCCTAGCCGGGACGTTATGGATTTATTATTGTTGTTTGTATTGTTGATTTCCTTGCCGGATTGTTGTTATTGATTTGTTTGGGTGAGGAAGAGTGTAAAGGACGAAGGGTGATGCCGTGCCATTTTCTATTGATTTATTGTGAGGATGAGAGTGAAAGCAGGAAGGGTGATGCCGTGCCAGCATTATGATATTAAAAGCACGAAGGGTGATGGCGTGCCGTATTATGATATTAAAAGCACGAAGGGTGATGCCGTGCCGTTTCTATTGATTTATTGTGAGGAAGTGAGTAAAAGCACGAAGGGTGATACCGTGCACTTATTTTTGTGCTGTTATTCCTGTTGTTTAAATTGATGTCAAATTTGTTGCTTTACTTCGTTACTTCCATTGTTTGATATTTCCTCCGCTCAGCATGTTCCTCTTTCCTTGTATTTAGCTGCTTAATTCGTGTTGTTATTATTTTCTCCGTATATGATTAAACTTGACAGGTTTGGTTGGTTTTCGTGTCCTAGCCTCGTCACTACTTCGCTGAAGTTAGGCTTGACACTTACTCAGTACAAGGGGTCGGTTGTACTGATGCTACGATCTGTAATTTTGTGCAGATCCCGGTATAGGACTCTACGGACCTTAGAGTGAGGAGGTTGCCTTTAGTCCATTGGAGATTCCGAGGTAGTCCTGCAGGCGTCCGCAGGCCTTGGCGTCCCCTCCTACTTTCTTTTCCATTCTATTCTTCTTTATTCTGAGAAAAATGAATTTATTTCATTCAGACCCTTATATGTAGTATTCATAGACAGTCCGTGAAGTTGTGACACCAAATTCTGGGTTTTGTATTATGAATTTCGTAATGACATTTGATCAAGTTGTTAGACTTTGTTTTATTTCACACTTTCATTTCCGCGGATTTGTACATCATCTGTTGTCTGTTAAAAATAAATGAATAAGGTAAATAAACATTAACATTGGCTTGCCTAGCGGGTTCAATGTTAGGCGCCATCACGGTCCTGACGGTGGGAAATTTGGATCGTGACAGTAAAGTACGTTAATTCTCAACCTATACAGTACCCATGAAGGCTGAAACTTCAAGATCACAATCTTTGTCCACATAAGATTAAGTGGAGTTTTCTTTTCCTTTCCCAATAAATGCTTTTTCCTGTTCTTGAGCCCATGGCCATTTTTATTTAATAACTCTAATTCAAATAAGAACTTAGCTTGTTCTCCATGTGTTATGCAACTGACATAATTTGGAAATAAGTCACCAAGCAAATCACCGCATATTACTAAACCAAACAAACATTGGATTTGACTGCTAGAACTCCTACTACTGTCGGCTTCAAATAACAATTCTTTCTCAATTCTAATTAGGATACTTATTTCCTCTTGAAATCTAATAATGTGCAGTCCCACATCGCCAGCATTATTTTAACATCATCTTCCAAAGATCTATATAAACTCATGTGCTCGTATTTGTTGAGCATCAATTCGCAGTTTTTGCAAGCCACGTGAGTCTATTTTTGTGGACTCGGAAGCATTAACGCGAAGGTAATTTCTTCTTCTTTTCTTGTACTTTCTTTATTCTATTGTCCATTTTTTGTAGGTGAAACAAGAAGGGTGTGTCTTGTTTAACGAGATGATCCATGCATAAAGAAGACAATCTTAGGGTGAGGGGATGGGTACTCATCCTTGCCTGAATATCAGAGAGATTACTCTCATGGACCGACTACCGGAGAGATTATTATCAATGTGGCCCGACTACCGGAGAGATTACTCTCAATGTATCCCGACTACCGGAGAGATTACTCTTAATGTGGCACGAATACGGGAGAGATTACTCTCAATGTGGCATGACTACCGGAGAGATTACTCTCAATTTGGCCCGACTATCAGAGAGATTACTCTCAATGCGGCCCGACTACCGGAGAAATTACTCTCAAGGTGGCCCGATTACCAGAGAGATTATTCTCAATGTGGCCCAACTAACAGAGATATTACTCGCGATGAGGCCGACTATCGGAGGCCATTTCATCCATTCAGACCTTTGTGCCCATTATAATATTCTTGATTTGGATTTTGATGACATTTTTTTCTCTCTTTTTTTGAAGCCCGAAGAGATGAAAAATTTCAGAGACTATACCTCACCTCCCTCCAAACTCAGATATCTCATAATCGAGACCGAAGATGGCATAGAACAAACTAAGCTTTTGGTTCACACGCCACAAGCTGGTCGGTATGCAGCCTTATGGACTTCTTTGAGGAACTCCCTATATTTAGAAAACTGGACCTTGGAGCACAAGTCAACTTCTAATCCATTGTCCAAGATGTGGTCTCTCCAAGCGCCAATCCATCGCCACGTGAACATTGTTAGCACCTTTCCGAACTTAGGACGTCGCATAATTCAAGGCAAAGTACGTTGGGGAAACACAACAACAATCGAGGGCGAGTATCATCATATTCCAGGATATTGGGAATGGGCTGAAGACGTACTTGGTGGAAGGCAACAAACCCTGAGTACAACAAATATTTATGATGCTGTCTATTCCTCACTTTTCACTTATGATCGAAACTCGAACATTTTACAAGCATTTTGTGAGTCTTGGTGCCCCAAGACGAACACTCTTCTTACATCAACTGGAGAACTATCTATCTCTATTTGGGACTTACATATCCTTGTAGGTCTACCCATTGTGGGTTCTCCGTATGAAGAAGTGGTACCTGAGACAAGAGAACTTATTGGTTTGGACGAAAAACAAATAAGATTTATCCCTCGATCTTGCGAGTATTTATTTGCTGCCTTTCATCATCTTCAGGAAGGTACGGGTGCTAACCAAAAGGTCTCCTTCAGTAAGTGGAAAAATATTTGGTATAACAAAACTTTAATACATAAACCTGCCCCATTGTGAAAGGAAAATAAATCTGCGCACCTAAAGTCGACACATAGTCCTAACGGAGTTATTCCCGAGACAACGAGGTGGTCGAGTGATCAAGAAGTTATATTCTCCAAGCTTAGGGTGAGGGCTGACAAGAAAGATGAAACTTATGTAGCATCATTATTATCAATTTGGCTATGTGCCTTTGTGTTTCCCAAGGCGGAAAACTTCATTTTTCCCGAGACTTTTAAGATGGCAAGCACGATGGCAGGCGGGCGAAAGATTAGCCTTGCGGTCCCAGTTTTGGCGAGTATTTATCATGGTTTGAATAAGATTTCGTGTTCTTCCCAACTTGATCAGGTCAAAGTTTGTTTTCCCATTCATTATGTTTACGACTGGCTTGCACATTACTTCACTCTCTTTGCATTTTCCTTATGCAGTTAAATGCCATTGGGCATCTGGTGGTATCCCCACATGATAAGCCGCAAGTGAGTAATGAATCTATTAGAGGGCCTACATCTAAAGTGAAGTCGTCTTCAAAGGAATCATCTCTTCCTCATGACGAAGCCCTAAAAAGACAAACTCCAATGAGATAACTCGCGTTCCACCAATGACAAATACAACGGTATCTATTTTTGAAGGAAAGAGCATTGTCTTTAATCGCAAAAAGGAATTCATCTTGGGACTTTCGGAGGAAATTTGTAATAGACTCTCCAAAACTCGTGCAGAATTGCTTTCATCTTATTGGGAGCAAATTATTGAGATTTTCGAGGATATGAAGAAGACAAATATTTTGGATCTTTCTCCATTAGAGAGTTTACTGGATTCTCTTTTTGAGCTTGCCGCGTCATATGACCAAGAGCGATCCAATATGCTGATAAGACGAGTAAAGATGAGAAGCTAGAGCTGATTTCTAAAGCTAAAGAGCGTCTCGAGTCGTTCAAACTTGAAGCAAGTGAGAAAGTCAACAAAGTTTCCTCTAGTGAAAAAAAACTGAAGAGAGTTGTGAAGAAGTTGCAGACATTACAACAAGAGAGGGAGAAACTTGAAGGTGTTATAGAGGCGACTCAAAAGGAGGTTGGAGAGATTCAGGAAAGAGTTTTAGCTGCCGAGACTGAGGTCTCTTCATATGACAACGTAAATTTTTTGACTGATGAAGATTCGGCCAATTTGGAGGAGAAGAAGAAGAACCTAGAGACTAGCTGTCAAGAATTGATCAACTACAAATTTTGTTTAGATTAGGCTATTAGCATTATATCCCCTTTTATATTTATGTTAGATTGACCTAATGGATATTTATTTCATCTTAAATAAGATTACTTCTCTTTTGCTTTACATTGCCCGACATTTATCTTGGTTGCATAATTTTCAGCTTTACGCACTCGTAACGAAAGATTCATATCTTGTCGTAGGAGAGTCCAAATAACGAACCGTTTGATTTCTCGAAAATTAGACTTCAATATCTAAAACATATCCAAAACTTAGAATCAAACACCTTCAGAATCGACCCAGATAGTATTTTGAAACCAAATTTAGATTTCACCATGTCGAAAGAATTTGTAGGCAATAAATTGCATCGAGAAAATAAAATCAAGACTGAAAAATATTGCGAACAATCATAGTATTTGATTTCAAATAATATGAGTGTACAATCTGTAGAATCCTCTGATTTTATTTTCAATGCTAAATAAATTCAAGGGCCCTTGAGCTTGATCTTGTATCTAAATTTGTTGTCACGAACGATTATCTTGAACTCAACTAGCACGAACTTTGATTTGAACTCGTACTCCTTGAATCTTGACTTCTTCTTCGTTCTTGATCTTGAACTTGATTGCTTGAAGCTTGAAACTTTTAGAGAAATTTGCGGCGTTTGATCCACGAGCTCTCTCTTGCTTGTTGTTATCACTTCTGGTGCCTTTTCTGAATTATGAAGACCCCTATTTATAGTTGTGGAAGGGAGGAGTTGTGATAAGAACAAACTTTTTCCGACTAATCAAATTGAAGTGTGACATGGCCACATTTGATTGGCCAGAACATGTCACTTGTACACGTGGCGTAGTTTCATTGGCCTGTAATTTAACTTGGCATGTCTTGTCATTTTGACATGTGTCATGGTCCTATTGGATCTTTCGCTTGACTTGGTGTGCCACGTCATTTGACACGTGGGCATCCAATTGGGCCTCTAGGAAGATGAAATCTGGGCCTAATGAATCGGGCTCATCACTTTAGCCCAACTAAATGAACTAGCCCAATGGATTAAGGTTTATTTAATTAATCTATATATATTGGGCTTATAATTAATTCAATTATATTAGTCCAATAAATTTATTCGAACTAATATATCTTGAATTTAAAATATAGTCCCAAATATTTTACGGATTTAATTCCAATAAAATTTATATGCCTACAAATGCCCCCTACTTCAATACTTGTCGGACTAACTGTACAGAAACTTAGGCAAGGGTTGAAGTATTGGTATGACATCCTTTATTTTCCTTTCTACTGTAATGTAACACCAAATACTTATGGATTTGCAGATTCCTTCAATTATTTGGTTGGTTACCATAATCATCTAATATAATACATCTTTCAATTGGTGCAAAGCTTTATTCAATCCATTATGATGCAGAAAAATCTTAGAAATTGGCAAGTGTAATACCAAGTATCCCTTTGAAGATAACACGTAATACTCCCATGCATTTCTTGGTCAAAATATATTATTTACCATTTATTTGGTTTCGTCCTTTATGCTTCAAAATCTAAAAGCAAAACTTGCATGACTAGTAATTATACTACTAGTAATGAAAGATCATGCATGATTGTAGGTACTGCAAGAGTATAAGCAGAATTTTCACACACGCGTGGAACTAGTGATACTTCCATTGGAAATCAAGTACTAGTGGAACTCATTATTTTGCTTTCTAATTCCAGTAGGCTTAGAAGATTTAGAATCAATCACATCCCCTTTACCATTCTAGTATCCTTTTTGCCGCAAATTGTACATCTCCAAATAGGTTTAGAAAACCTTTCCCCACCTTACATCATAACCACTTCCAATTAGGAGAAATAATTGTGTCCCACATCGACACTTTTCTTTCAACTATCGCCTTTTGACATCTATAAATACGGTATAATCTTCATTCTATTGGCATTACTTTTAGCGTTTGCAAACCACTTTGAGTCTACTTTTGACGACTTGGAAGCATTGACGTGAAGGTAATTTCTTCTTCTTTTCTTGTGCTTTTCTTCTTTTGTCATTTTTTTTGTAGGTCAAACAAGGAGGATGTGTTCTTGTTTAATGAGATGATCCATGCATGAAGAAGATAACCTTAGAGTGTGAGGGATGAGTACTCATCCTTGCCCGAATATCAGAGAGATTACTCTCAACGTGGATTGACTATCAGAGAGATTACTCTCAAAATGACCCGACTACCGGAGAGATAGTCCCAATGTGTCCCGAATATCGGAGAGATTATTCTCAATGTGGCCCGACTACTGGAGAGATTACTCTCAAAATGATGCGACTATCGTAGAGATTACTCTCAATGTGCCCCGACTACCAGAGAGATTACTCTCAATGTGGCCCGACTACCGGAGAGATTACTCTCAAAATGAGCCGACAATCAGAGAGTCCAACTTAAGGTGCAAAGGAAATCGTATGTCCACCTAATATTGGAAAGTTATAGTTTCTTTTAAGGACAAACCCATGAAGAGGCCAACTTAAGGTCCAAAGGGAATTATATGTCCACCTTAAGATCAGAAAGTTATAGTTTCCTTTTAAGGAAAAACCCATGAGGAGGCCAACTTAAGGTGCAAATGGACTCATATGTCCACCTTAAGATTGGAAAATTATAAAGCTTCAACTCGAAGACGACATCGACTTGAACACTTGGACAACTTTGAAGATTTGGCAGACTTTGCAGACTTCAACTCGAAGATTTGGAGAGCTTTAACAATTCAACTTTAAGATCGGCGAATTTGAAGACTGAAACTTGAAGATCGACGGACTTGTAGACTTCAACTTGGAGACTTGGAGGGATTAAATATTTCAACTTTAAGACCGACGAAATTGAAGACTGAAACTTGATGACTGGCGGACTTGAAGACTTCAACTTGGAGACTTGGAGGGCTTAAATATTTCAGCTCCTCTTTTGCTTTACATTGTCCAACTTTTATCTGAGTCGCACAATTTTCAGCTTTACGCGCTTGTAACGAAAGATTCATATCTTATCGTGGGAGATTCCAAATAATGAACCGTTTGATTTCTAAAAAATTAGACTTTAATATATAAAACATATCCAAAACTTAGAATCAAACACCTTCAGAGTCGACCCAGATAATATTTTGAAACCAACTTTAGATTCCACCACGTAGAAAATATTAGATCTGCGCAGTCTCACCAAAAAAATCATATCTTAGTGTAGAAAAATAGAAATTAAGATCCACTTAATTTCATGAAAATTAGACTTCAAAATCTAGATCCAAAATTCAGAATCGAACACTTTGAGAATCATCCCAGATGTTATTTTGAAGCTAACTTTAAATTTCGACGCGTTGATAGTTTCAGATTTGCGCAGTTTCACCAAAAAAATTATATCTTGGTGTAGAAATATCAAAATTATGAATCGTTTGATTTCATGGAAACTAGAGTTCAATATCTAAGATATATCAAAAATTTTGAATCAAACACTTTGAGAATCTTCCCAGATACTATTTTGAAGCTAACTTCAAATTCCGACACGTTGATAGTTTAAGATTTGCACAGTTGTACCAAAAAAATTATATGTTGGTGTAGAAATGTCGAAATTATGAACCGTTTAATTTCAGAAAACTAGGCTTCAAGATATAAGACATATAAAAAATTTAAAATCAAAAACTTTGAGAATCATCCCAGATATTATTTTGAAGCTAACTTTAAATTCTGACATGTTAATAGTTTCAGATTTGTGCAGATGTACCAAAATAATTATATCTTGGTGTAGAGATGTCAAAATCATAAACCGTTTGATTTAGTAGAAACTAGATTTCGAGATCTAAGATATATCCAAAATTTGGAATACAACACTTTGAGAATCGTCCCAGATATTATTTTGAAGTTAACTTTAAATTCTGATCCGTTGATGATTTCAGATTTGCACAACTTCACCAAAATATTTGTATCTTGATGTAGGAATGTCGAAATCATGAACCGTTTAATCCATTGGAAACTTAACTTCCAAATTTAAAACATATCCAAATGCAAAACTTAATGCCTTAAGGATAGTTTCAGATACTATTTTGAAGTCAACTTTGGTTCCTGATATGCCGATAGTTCCAAATTAGCGCGACTTCACCAAAATATTTTTATCTTGGTGTGGGAGCCTTGAGTTTGTTAGACCTTTTCAATTGTCAAAAATTAAAATTCAAGAGCCTCACAAAATATCTTGGGTCCAAGTCTCTCTGAATTTGAAATGTCATGAAGGCAGACCATAATAACTTGAAGGTTTGGCGAACGCGAAGGCATAACGGGTCCCCGAACTTCAATGCAAATGCTTGGAAACATCCTAAAAGATATTAATTATTTCATTGAAGACATCAATTTACCATAGCGGCTTTCCCTTTTTAAATCAAATGGTATCCAAAGTTTAGCAGAAGAATGGTATCCCGGCTCGATTTTCAAATACTGATTGAATGAATTAAATTTCATCGTACTTGATTCGGACAACGATTGGGGGATGATGTATCTTTTGAACTTATGCGACTGAACACAGAATGAAATTCTAATTTGCCTACGTACCTCGATGAAGAGGATCAAGTCATACCGTAGTTCAGAATGGGTGATTTTCTTTTTATTTTTTCTTTTTTAATTTTTGTATGTCCTAAATTTTTCCTAGGCCGCCTCTTTCGGGGTTTTCAACCTAGCGGACCTTTTTTTTATGTCCTAACTTTTGCCTAGGCCGCCTCTTTAGAAGTTTTCAACCTAGCGTACCTTTTATTTTTTTATCTTTTTTATGGGTCGTACACAGTTTAGACTCATGCGGGCCAGGAGTATAGGAACATGCAGTTTAGGCTCATGCGTCAAGGAGCGTAGGAACTTCAAGGATAATACCATTTATAGGGCCGATTCTCATGCCATCTACATCAATCAACTTGTAAGCCCCAGTTGAGTAAGCTTATTGCACGACATATGGCCCATCCCATTTTGAAGTGAACTTCCTGATAGGTTTATGGGAAGTAATAATGGGTCTTCTTATGGCAAGGACTTGATCTCCTACTTGAAAGGGTATTTGCCGAACTCTTTTATTGAAGCCGCGAGACAATCGAGCTTGATAACATTTAAGACTCTGCTGAGCTTCCAACCTCTTCTCATCAAGAGCCTCTAACTCTGCTAATCAAAGTCGAGCATTTTCTTCATCAGTGATCCCTTCTTGAATAGCCAGTCGTAATGAAGGTATTTGACGCTCAAGTGGCAAGACGGCTTCGACTCCATAAACTAGTGAATAAGGAGTCACTTGTGTTGGCATACGGTGAGTCGTCCTATATGCCCATAGAGCTTATTCTGTACGTTCATTCCAATCTCGTTTGGATTTGGAGACAACTTTCTTTAGCAAGTTGCATAGAGTTTTGTTGAATGCTTCAGCTAGACCATTGGCGGCAGCGTTTTACATCGAAGAGTTATGTTGCTTGAACCCAAAGAGATCACAAACCTTGTTCATCAACCTATTATCGAATGGCTTTCCGTCATCCGTTATTTTGTAACGAGGAATGCCAAAGCGATAGATTGTGTTTACTCGGTTAAAACTTGCAACATTTTCCTTCTTTACCTCATTAAGCGCAACAAATTCATCCCAACTTGAGAAGTAGTGAGTTGCAGCCAAGATGTATAGGTGCCCACCGGAGGACTTTTTCAGTGGTCCAACGACATCCAATCCCCAAGCGTCAAACGACCAGGATTCTACAGTCGAGTGCAACTCTTCAGTAGGTTAGTGAATAAAATTCGCATGGAATTGACAAGCCTTGCATCTTCAAGCGTAGTCCAAGCAATCTTTTACCATCGTCAGCCAATAATATCCCATCCTTTTTATATGAAAGTGGAGCTTTGGTCCTGACTGGTGTGACCCACATACCCCAGAATGTGCCTCTTGAAAAGCTTGGAGTGCTTCTTCTTCCCCTAAGCATCGCAAGAGTACTCCCTCGAACGATCTTCTGTATAGAGTATCTTTGTAGTAAAGGAAGCGAGGTGCACGATGGCGGATTTTAGTCCTTCTCCTCGAATTTTCTGGAAGTATCCCATAGCATAAGTAGTCAATAATGGGTTGTCGCCATTCTTCTTTTTCAACTTCAGAAACAGCGACAAGATGCTTGAGTTTATTTTCTTCACCTTCAGCCTCATTTGGCAGTGGTACTACCCATTTTTGGCAGATAGTAACTTGCGCTCGATCATGCAGGGTAAATGATGAAGCTAGGGCAGCTAAAGCATCAGCCTTCTTATTTTCTTTCCTTGGCACATGCTGAATAGTCACATCATCAAGCCACCCCATTAACTTTTTAGCGTAATCATGATATGGGCGTAGTTCAGGCTTCCTAACCTCGTAACTACCCAAAAGCTGATTGACCACTAACTGGGAGTCACCAAAGACTTGCAGTTGCAATTTCTTCATATCAACATCCATTTCAAGCCCAAGTATTAATGCTTGATACTTAGCAATAATGTTGGAACAAAGTTGTGTCAAGGTGAAGGAGTAGGGTAAGACTTCACCTTGGGGAGTGACAAATACTATGCCAGCACCAGCTCCCCCACGATGCGCAACACCATCAAAGTACATCTTCCATGGAGGCTGAACTTTAATGACCATTGTGTCTTCATCAGATAGTTCGTCAGTTAGCTCCCAATCATCAGGTATAGGGTGATCTGCCAAGAAGTTCGCTAACGCTTGTCCTTTTATAGACTTTTGAGGGATGTACACGATTTCAAATTGTTGAAACTGGAGGTACCACCTTGTTAGTCGATCACTAATGACATGTTTTGACATCACGAACTTGACGGGATTTGCTCTAGAAACCAATTGAACGACATGATCTTGAAAGTAGTGTTTCAAATTTTGAATTGAGAAGACTAGCGCCAAACACAAATTTTCAATTGGTGAATAATTCAGCTCGTTTGGTGTCATCATCCTACTCAAGTAGTAAAGAGAGTTTTCTTTCCGCTCACTATTTTCTTGGGCAAACAACACTCCAACAAACCTTTCTTGTGCTGAAATGTATAGTATCAGCGGCTTTCCAAGTATAGGGCCTGCCAAAACTGGCGGCTTCATCAAGTATGTTTTATACTTTCAAAGGCATTGCTACAAGCTTGGTCCCACTTGAAAGGAACACCCTTCTTCATGAGGCGACTGAATGGTTGGCACCTCCCAGCTAGGTTTGAGATGAATCTCCTAAGGTATGCTAGCTTTCCTTGCAGACTTTTTAATTCATGAATATCTCGATGCTCAGGCATTTTCAAATTGCATCTACCTTGGCTTTATCAATTTCGATCCCTCGATGCCAGATAATGAAACTAAGGAACTTTCCAGAAGTAACTCAAGGCACATTTCAATTGATTCATCCTAAGTTGGTACCTTCGGAGCAACTGAAATACCATTCTCAAGTCTTTCAAGTGGTCGCTCTTCTCTCTTGATTTTACCACCAAGTCGTCAACATAGCATTCGACATTCTTGTGGAGAAGATCATCGAAAATATTCTGCATAGCCCTTTGGTAAGTAGCACCAGCGTTCTTCAAGCCAAAAAGCATTACCTTGTAGCAATAAATACCCTTTGGTGTACGAAATGCAGTAAGCTCTTAATCTTTTGGTACCATACGAATTTGGTTATAGCCCGACGAACCATCCATGAAAGACATTGCCTCGTAATCAGTAGTAGCATCGATCATCAGCTCTAGAATAGGAAGCGATAATTCATCTTTAGGACACGCATTGTTGAGATCCCTGAAGTCAACACATACTCGAATCTTGCCATTCTTCTTCCTTACAGGGACAATACTTGAAACCCATGTTGAGTGTTTAACTTCCCGAATAAATTTAGCTTCAATGAGTTTGTTAACTTTAGTTTCAATCAGGGGAACCAAGTCCGGCCTAAAGCGCCTTTGAGCTTGCTTAACATGACGAGCGCCATTCTTGACTGCAGGGTGATGGACTGCCACTTTAGGGTCCAAGCCAGGCATCTATTTGTAGCTCCAATCAAAGACATCCCTGTACTCATCGAGTAACTCAATATAAGTGCTTTCTTCATCAACTTCTAATAAAGCACTTAGGTAGGTGGGTCTTGGTTCTTCATCAGTACCAAGGTTAACTTCTTTTAAGGCGTCAATCATTGCTTTCACCTCTTTTTTAAGTTCTGACAGAGCATCTTTTGCATCTTCGTCTTCTCAAGGGTCCCCATCGTTGAAGGATATATGATAACATGGTGAAACATCCTCCAGTTCTGCATTATAATCCATTGAAGATGGAACACCGTTCTTACCTTGTACAGTGACATGATACGAAGAACCCACACTTTCTTCGTCGTCATCACGTTCTTTAGTGTAGACCACAATGCAAGGCTTCACTTTCATTACTTCATCATAAGAAACCATGACTTTTGTTTGTCGCCTCATTCTAGAAGGAACCGAACTTTGGAAATCTTTAGAGATCTTCTGAATTTTGGGCGAATCGGGTGTTATTGTATTTCGATAATTTCTCTGGAACTTATTCCCCTTCTTTAATGGACACAATCTCTCAAATACGGAAGTTCTCACAGTTGATTTTCCAAGTTTGTCAAAGACGGAAGGCCTGTTAGAATCGGCATATTCGTCTTATACAGTGATATAATTGCTACTCGCCCTCCTTATTGAGATGCGCACTGGTGACAGTTGCTTGTATCCCAAACCTTCACATGGTTGCCTCGTTGCAGCTTCTGATGGGAGCTTCCCTAACTTTAACAGCTCATCGGGATTGTATCCAGCTTTCGCAAATAGCTTGTAAGCGTTAGGTTCAAAACCTTCATCTATTCGCTTTGTAGGGAGTGCCACATTCTGCAAATGATTTTGGGCTACAAACCCTGCAAGCGGCTTCGAGGATGACTTTATTGCCTCAATTCGTTTTACCGGAAGAGTTGACTCCTTTAGCGTGTTAGTTTGGAGATTAGATGATTTTCCCTCGTCTTTCTTCTTTTTAGGGACATATTGGAGCTTAGGACTTACTTTATTGCAATAAGATGCACTATCCCCTCTATGAGATTTATTCACGTTGGGTTGTACTTCCTCAGTAACGGCTTTGGCTTTACCAATAGTCACCTCAACTCTTTTGGTTATGGGATGATCATTCTTGATTTTCATGCCATCATCAAATTTTAGTTCATTCACACTGTGTTATTCAAGTATAACTTTGCATCGGCGAAGTGTGACTCTACCTCGTTGAATGGCTAATCATCAGCAACTATCTTCTTCTCGACTTCACCCTCGTAGTATTTTAAACATCGATGGTAAATAGATGGAACTACTTTATTCTCATGTATCCAAGGCCTTCCAAGCAAAACATTGTATGAAGTCTTCGCATCGGTCACATGCATCCATGCACTTGATTGCATATCTTAAATAGTGATTCCCAGCCTGATCGTGCTTATGGCTCTTTGCCCCCTTGGTTGAATCCTTGGATCATCACACGACTTTCTGAGAGTTCGTTCATGAGAATACCAAGTTCTTTCATAGTGTGAATTGGAAAAATGTTCACTGAGGATCCTCCATCAACGAAAATTTGATTGACCCTTTCATCACGCATATAGCCAACCAGGTACAATGAGCGGTTCTGATTAATGTCACTTAGAAGAAGATCGTCATTTGTGAACGTGACTTTTTTCTCACAAGAATTAACTTCTTGAGGAGTGAACTCGATAAGCTTTTCCGAAGATGGTGCCAATGGTAGGTCATCACTCTTTTCTTTCCCTTCGTCAGTATGGAAACAAGAGGCATTAATACTCCCTTGGGAAATCTTCGTGCGAAACCAACTTGGTAAAAACTTCTTCAAGGTCACCGAATGTCGTGGCTTTTGAGGGTGATGCACCTTCATTTTCGCTTTCTTTTCATGCTTAGCTGGATTCCATCTCCTAGGACTTTTCACCATTATTTTCCTTGTTGGTTGTTCCGTTGATCCTTTTCGTGGGCTCCTTTTGTGGCGCCTACGTCGAGTCACCAACGTCCAACCTTCATCGTCCTCAGGTTGATCGTCTTCAACTTTGCAGTTCTCCAGTAATTCTTCATCTTTACTTTCCATAAAACTACATAATTCATCTGGACTGAATGAACCAAATGTGATAGAGACTTGGTTTGCGCTTGCATTCTCATCTTCAAGCACGATCTTCTTTTCACGAGCCAAGTCCATAACTTTGTCGTTGAAGACAAAGCACTTCTCCAGAGGGTGGCTCACAAGTCGATGATATTTGCAGTAATTTGGGTCATTAATTTTTCGAGCTTTATTTGTTCGCTTCATCTCTGGAAGCTCAATGAGATTTAACTCGAGGAGTTCTTCATAAATAGCTGGTACATCAGAATCCAGAAATGGGTACTCTTTTTCTTGCATTTCTTTAGAGTTATCTTTCCACTTGGCTTATCTTGAAATGAAGTGGATTTCATACTCTGCTTTTTGCTCACCTTTGTCGTGAACTTCATAGGTGATGTGTTGACATTCATAGCTTCTTTGTTTTAATATCTTGGTATAAACTTGCTCCATTTTATGACTTCTTGCTTGTCATTCCCTTTGTGAAGTTTATAGATGGGCATCCTTTCATTTCCAGCGGAGGCCATGCTCAATTCCATGTCATGGGCACGAGTTTCAAGTTCTTCAAATGTGCTAGGCTTGATACCTTGCAAGATGTAGCACAATACCCAATGCATGCCTTTGATGCACATCTCTATGCCAGAAGCTTCACTAAGCATGTCTTTACAGTTGAAGCTTGCATTCCTCCAACTATTGATAAAGTCGATAACTGGTTCACTCGAGTACTTGTGATTTCTATCATACTCACAGTACGTCTCGTGATATAAAAGCGATTGAGGAGTTATTTCTCTAGTTGAACCCAGATATCAACAAATCCAACCCCGAGGTCCGTGTACCAATCAAAAGCATTTCCTTTTAATGAGCGGACAAACTGTTTGACGAGGTAATCTCCATAAGTCCAAGCATTGTTTCATGTCTCAACGAAGTGCACCATATATTGCTTTTGATTGCCTTTGCCATCAAACTGTTGAAATTTTGGAGGTTTATAGCCAGCATGCATCTTCAACATATCGATCCTTGAAGTGTATGGCTTTGCGTAGGTAAAGGAGGACTTGGAAGCAACTTCATATTTGTTTATTATAGTCTCTTCAATAAACTCCTTTAGTTGATTTATTGGAATCATCCCTTCTGAAGAGATTGGAATTTCCTTAGTAGATGCAACTTGTCGTGGGGGAGCATCAATCTCTTGAACTTCTTGGAGTTTTCCAGGTGCATGGGTGGATTCTTTTTCCATCAAGATTCCCACCCTATTTGTTAGCTTATCAATTCTAGCATCTTGATTTTGCATGCACTTGGTCAAGCCATCAATTGCTTCTGTCAAGTTTGCCAACTGCTTCTCCACAGATGAAGTGTTTGTCACCATGGCTTGCATGATTGTCATGGACGATGGAGAGTAGCATGGATTTTCACACAGATTGATCCTTGATTGGCTCACGCTATGTGGTGTATGTGAGGAGGATCCATCACTTGAAGCGTCATCATCTTCCTTCACAGCAGAGTGCTTGGATCCGGGGAGGTCAAGCAGAGCAAGAGTTTTTTTGATCTTTTCAGCAACATCGCTTCCTCCTTCGGGTGCATTTGTGGAAGATCTTAATCCCTTTGAGGATGAAGATCCGAAAACAAGGGTAGATGCGGATGACACTTGGGGTGCTTGTTGTCCTAACGAGCTTGCTTTGCTCCTCATAACTGGTCCAAAGCTTCCAAAGGTAACTTCGAGTATGTTTTCCACATCAGCATAGAACCTGGAATTAGCAGCCTTGGCGGAAGTTGAACTGGAGTTGATTTTCTTGGAAGCCATTTCGTTGTTCTTGAACTTTAGTGATTGAAAAGTTGAGATGAGAGGTAGAGATTGTCCCACTGGGCGTGCCAGAATTTGTAGACAATAAATTGCGTCGAGAAAATAAAATCAGGAATGAAAAATATTGCAACAATCGTAGTATTTGATTTCAAATAATATGAGTGTACAGTCTCTATGAATCCTCTGACTCTTTTTTTCAATACTAAATAAATTCAAGGGCCCTTGAGCTTGATCTTGAATATATATTTGTTATCACAAACGATGATCTTGACTCAACTAGCACGAACATTGATTTGAACTCGTACTCCTTGAATCTTGACTTGTTCTTCGTTCTTGAGCTTGAACTTGATTTCTTGAAGCTTGAAACTTGTAGAGAAATTTTTGACGTTTGATCCACGAGCTCTCTCTTGCTTCTTGTTATAACTTCTGGTGTCTTTCCTGAGTTATGAAGACCCCTATTTATAGTTGTGGAAGGGAAGAGTTATGATAAGAACAAACTCTTTTCGACCAATCAAATTGAAGTGTGACAAGGCCGCATTTGATTGACCAGAACATGTCACTTGCACACATGGCGCAGTTTCATTGGTCATTTAATGTGATTTGGCATGCCTTGTCATTTTGACACGTGTCATGATCCTATTGAATTTTTCATTTGATTTGGCGCGCCATGTCATTTGACACGTGCCACCAAACTGGCCCTCCAGGAGGATGGCATTTTGGGCCTAATGAAGTGGGCTCATCGCTTTAGCCCAATTAAATGGGTTAGCCCAATGGATTAAGACTTATTTATTTAATTCAATTATATTGGAATTATATAATTAATTCAATTATATTATCCCATAATATTTATTTGGACTAGTATATTTAAAATATAGTCCAAATTATTTAATAAATTTAGTTCTAATAAAATTTACATGCCTACACTGACAAACCAAGAACCAATATAATTCTAAAAACTAATTTATTTCAATAAAAAAGTACTTTTTGTGGCACCAAACATTCTTAATGTCGTTATGTTGATTTACAACATATGCAGTTGTCTTTGTTGACGGGATTGATATCATGGAAGATCATAAACAGGCCGGTTGAGCTTCTATCTCCGTAGGCCGCACCTGAAGTCCAATAACACGAAGAAGTCCACAACTCTCCCCAAACAATAGCATACTTTCTTAGAAAGTTTACGTCCTATAGCAAAGGTATATACCCTATTTATTATAAACTAAAATTATTTTAAAATATTATTTTCTTTAGCATACTTTCTTAGAAAGTTTACGTCCTATAGCAAAGGTATATACCCTATTTATTATAAACTAAAATTATTTTAAAATATTATTTTCTTTAGCATACTTTCTTAGAAAGTTTACGTCCTATAGCAAAGGTATATACCCTATTTATTATAAACTAAAATTATTTTAAAATATTATTTTATAGCATAATAGGCATTTATAGTATATACTATCATTGAGGCGTAAAATACGCTATTTATGTGTTTCCTCTCTCATTCTTTCAATTAACACACGATTCTCCCTCAAATTTTTTCTTCTTTCTCTACCTCTTTGTTGGTTCCCCAAGTACATGCAAGTATACGTGGTCGTCAAGTAATAAAGTGACTCGAAAGTCGAATGACGAACCCACAGAGACTTTGATTGATCGTTAACTAAGAAAACTAAAATCAATTAATTGTCCAAGATATTTAAGAGTGATATTTTTCTATTAATCTATTATTGCGGAATTTAAATAAATAACAACTAAATTATCAAGAATGCAATTTTGTATGACAAGATTTTACTTCAGATGAGATGGAAGGTTGTGGTCGGTTTATCAATCCTATTAAGTTCAGTAATCACACCCGTTAATCCAGATTATCTATGGTTGCTAATTGACTGAATCGTTTATATGAATAGCATATTCCCACAATACTACTCGCCTGCCCACAATATATCAATTTTTTATTCCTATGGTATTGAATCTATCATGAACGAATATAATACAGTATTTAATTAGGCAAGGATGTTAGGTATATTCCTATCCTAACCGCGAAATCGTTCCCCAAGCCACGGGTTCAGAAACAAGTTTTCTCTAATTCTGCTCTAATCTAAACATGGGTTTCTGAAGCATAGCATAGATAGTAGGGTGAATTGGTAGCTACAACAATTCACAAATTAAAACTAGAATTAAAGAAACAACCACAAGATGATAATATGAATTAATAAAGATGTAATATATAAATGTTAATTATCATGTCAACCACAACCCTAGAACTAGAGTGCTTAGCCGCTCATGTTCGTAGTAACAATTTTCCAAGTATTTCGCATAAACAAATTACAAAGAAAAGATAAAGGGATGAAGAACTCTATGATTTTCTCCTCCAAAAATTGTCCACGTGATGTTCTTGCCTCCAATCGCAAAAACTCCCTAAAAGTGGCATTTTTAGGTCTATTTATATGTGTAGGAAAAGATCTAAACATGTAGGCCAAGTCCTAGTCAAACCCGGAGACAAAATAAGTCAACAAAACTCGGACTGTGCATGCCCAGACTTGGACTCGCGAGGCCTAATGCCTGGTGGACCTCGCCCCAGGCCTGGCGTCGCCAGGTATAAGGCCTGGTCAAGCTGGCGTTTGAGCTCACCTCGCCAGGTCTCTAGACAGCTTCAAGCCTGGCTTCGCCAGCTTCTCCTTTTCAACTGCTCCCGAGCACGCTTTCGACTTTTAAGTATCCCTTTTTGCTCTACTTTCGTCTCCAATTTACCTACACATAAAATGGACTTCATTACGCGCAATTAAAGTGTATTTAATCATTGAAGTGTATAAAATGTAAGGCGAATAATGTGTTAAATCATGAATTATAGCCGCACACCAATACCCCATACTTAAACATTGCTCGTCCTCAAGCAATCAAAATACAATTATAGACACAACCTATTAAGCAATTCCCTTACCTCATTATACCAAGAATTTTAAAAATAGTTTAAGCACAAAGGTGTAATATCCTCGCCTCAAGATTTGACTCACAAATACCATGCATGATTCACAATTCCCTTACTTACTCTAACATGGAGGTCAACGACATTACCTTTCCCTTATGAATCATGTGCCCTCACCCAATCAAAGAGATTAGTTCCACACACAATGAATTTTAAGAACGTAGGAACTCAAGATAGGAAAAACTCACTCACTCTTAAAATTAACATTCATATGCCACAAATGGTGCACCATAGGCTTGCCCGGAGTGTAATACTCTACTAATCGAGTTCATTCAGTCTAAGATCAGTTAGGACTTTCGTTGGTTGTAATGTAGGATGCGAGTCAGGTAGGATACATTTGGATATAAGAGTGACTACACCTCCCTAAGCATTTTAATACATACACTTTAACATTCAAACCCATACTTATGTCAAACCATAACTCCACCTCACATCAATGTAAGTTAACTCCATATTTTTTTAAGCAATACTATATCAAGAGTCACCACTATCAAGGATTATTTTTCACAGCAATTCAACTATTTTTTTCATTTCGTTATTTTTCAGTTAAAGTGGATTTTATTTTTTTCTAAACAGTGCACCTTTCTCCTTATTTCATTAGTTCCATTCAAAAGCCAAACCAACCACCCCACACTTTAACTTTTACAAAATTCATAACAATTCAAGTGCTCATGAGAGGTGAAAAGGTTCAAATAGACGGTTAATTCAAACAAATGGGTAAGGCTCCTAATGGGGTTGCCAAAGAAACAGGATTACATGCTCAAAGGGGTAAACTACGATACATAACAATTAGGCGGGTAAACAATATATATCTGGCTCAACAAAGAAACACATATATCACTTCCAAAACTGAACAAAACTATTATTCCACTTTGCAAACACATGGGGCAAGTTCTAGTCATCAAATGCAATGTACGGAATAACATACAAACCTCGAACACAAATGGAACATAACTCACCCTGAATTGGACTTATCAAGACACTCTAGTCAAAGCAGTTAAGCAATTTTAAGATTATACAATTTAAGGTACTTATGCTAGAGTCAAAAACTGAGCCTAAGCGTCACAACCAAAGTACTCACTATTCTCAAGCCATAACAAAGTCACGAGATATTGCTTCAATTCAATTCATATCACAATGGATCCTACTCCTAAAAAATAAAGCTACCTACACCCGGTTAAAACAAAACACTTGGAAAAAAATCGTTGCATGGGTGAACCAACTTCTTAAATTTCTTCAGGAGGGGGGTTGACTTCACTGGCAGAAGGAGCGGGCGCAAATAGGGATGAAGAGGCACGAGCAGCAGGAGTCTCATCATCAGGTGAAGAGAGGTTATGACCTTGTTGAGCCTTCTCCATGGCTTCCTTAGTTTTAGCTATTTCAGCACTAAGGTCGAAACCCTCTTGACTCATTTCCGTCAATGTGTCAAGGCGAGAATTCATATACGCCCAGCTCACATCAACAACAACCACCTCTTCNACGGGTGAGTGATTTCACGAGCTCGCCTGAGTATTCCTCCTTCTGCCCCAGCAAGTATTTAAAGTCTCTAATCTCCTCTGAGGCGCGGGATAGCTGCTCAGCAAATGAGGACTCTAGAATACTCTTGTCTTTATCAGCCTAACTGGAAGAAGCCTTCTCTACTGCCAGTTCTGCCGCCATGAGCCTCATCTGCCGCTTCAAGGTACTCCTTTCCTCTTCTAAGGCATCCATGTCAATCCTTAGGCTATCATATTGTGCTTTCCAGTTATCAGCATCGGCCTGCAACTCTTTTGTCTCCTGATCCATATTTGAGATCCTCTTCATGAGCTCCATGCCTATAAGATTAATCTACAAGAAATAAACCAATTAGATATGATAAATTTCATATACGAAAATGAAAGAGGATAACCTGCATCATACTTTCAAAGAGCTATGCACAACTTCATTGGCCCATGTAAGAGCACTATGGCTGGCTGGCTAGCTGGCTAGCTTGGTTTTCTCAGTGGGACCTATCAAAGGCTTGAGCCACACTTCGGTCTCACCCGTTTTCTTGAAAATATTCCCCTCAGCTGGAACCTCTATTATCACCTGCCGCATCTCTCTACTGGAAGACCCTATTTCCCTAGCGGAACGCATGGAAACATGCAGAGATGAAGCAAAACATGCACGGAGGGTTGAGGAACTGGAGAAGCCACAGGAAAAGCAACAGACACGGAGGATTGAAGAGTTGAGGAAGCCACGGGTAAAGCAACAACAGAAGCCGTAATAGCCAAAGGAGCAGATGAGACAGCTTCTCTTAAAGAAGCAGGAAAAAACAGTAGCCAAAAGGACATCAGCATGAGCAAGGTCAAAACCTTCATGGAACAAGTAACCTACAGACTCATGAATGGGGGAATGTGAAACATCTTCAGAGGTAGAGGTATCAACCACAGACATGGAAGGAAAAGTCATGGGTGTAGACTCATCGTCCGAAACCACCCGCCTTCTCCGTGGCCTACGCACCAAAGCACCCTCCTCTTCTTTTTATTCTTCTACGGAATGGGACTCACCAATATTCCTCTTCGAGGAAGACAAACCAATAATAATAATCTCTTGGGACTGGGCCAAAGACATCTTCGGGATAGATGAAGCAGACACCCCACGAGCAGAGAACCCCATCAAAAGGGAAAAAGTTAAGCAACAGAGAAAGAAGAGGCTCGAGTAATGAAAGAAGCAAGAACAAAAGCTTCACCTACCGTGGGTCTTTACATTCCAACCATACTTCCGAGTGAAGTACTTCCAAGATCTCTCTTCTAAAGGAGCAACAGACAACAATTTTTCTACCCAATCACGGATACCGAAGACATTCTTAATAGTACCCATGGTTGCTGAGAGAAGAAGAAACATATACGGTATTAGTAAAACATCTTAATTCAGAACGAGGAAAAGTAAATAGATGTGAGCTAAAGCATACTCACGTGCACGATTCCACTTCTCAGGGAAGGGAAGATTTACTTCACCCACTATACCAACAGTGGGTACAACAACATACTGGTGGTACCAACCCCTATCCTTATCATATCCAGGGGTTACCAACACTCTTTTACTCCTAGCAGTCAGAGTAAGAACCCCTGGACGAAATAAGGTAGGAGAGTAGAGATGAATAATATGGTTGAAAGTAAAAGGAACCGAGGCTAAAGAAGCTAAACTCCTAAGACATGCGACAACTCACCACACAAGCGGACCAACTTGTCCTAAGCAGATATTGAGAAACGGCAGAATTCAATTATGACTGGATCAATGGGAGGTCTAAACCCTAGAGTAAAAGGGTCCGTATAAACAAAAGAGTATCCCGCCTTGTAAGACGTTATTCTTTGATTACTATTCGAAATGCAGATAGGGAAATCAGGCCTCCAAAAACACTCCCTACGAACAAGGGAAATCTGGCCCTCAGCAATAAGGGTAGGATACCTTTCGACACTCTCAAGGGAAGAAGATTGGTCTACGAGAACTTGATTATCTCTGGCGTTCATCTCTACCTCTAGAAAAAGACAGGGAAGCCCTAGCCCTCGGAGAAACTAGAGACCTAGAGGAAGGAGGGGAAACTATCTGAGAAGAAGAAGAGCCTCTCGAAGGAGTGGATCCTAGACTCCTAAGTCTACCACCCCCGACCCCTAGTCGGAGTAGAAGATGGCGTTAAATTCTCAATATCTATTACTCTCTAAGGATGATTTGAAGAAGATATGTTTACAAAGGCAAGAAAAAGTTCTTTACAAAAGACAAAGTTAGAAAGTCTTTCGTGGAAGCAAAGAAAAGAAGAAATGTATTTATACTTGAGGACAACCGTCAAACATGGAAAAAAAAAATATATATATATAATGATGAAAAGTCATAATTGAAGGTGTCACTTCGGGACTGACGCAGCCGCAGGAAGCCCTAAAAAGCGTCGAGTAACTGCAGAACCAATCTGAGAAGGACACGTGGTTTGAGCATTAAATAGAAGTGACAAACGACGCCTATGATTCAGAGAAGGATACAATGTTTCGAGGTAAAGCGGCGGCAAAATATTCCCGCCATAAATGAGTATCCACTTACCAAATATTGATCTATAAATATATGGTAAGTGGGGGGACTATCTGTATTGGTAAAAAAGAGCTTCACACGTGTAATAAATCTTGATGACTCAGCAATCTACGTGGAGCAATGAAGACACGACAACTGGACGGGACTCTATGAAGAGGTATGAGGCAAATTGGCATGGAAAATCACACCCATGGGTTAATTAGCTACAGAAGTCTCAACCTAATTGAGAAGATGAAGAGACACGGTCAAAATGTATCTGGGCAGAACAAAGGGCGGATTCAGAGATCTTCAATTAGTGATCCACACGTTACACGACATTCACACAACAGTTACGATTACTTATTGTAACGTTACATTAATGTCATAATTAGTCATTAATGCTCAATCACTAAAAAGAGAAGACGTTATATTAAGAAATTCCCTATATAAGGGAGTAAAATATAACCTGTAAAGGGATCATCTGAACTACTATTGCAATATACTTACTTTTTGTGCATCTTACTGCTTTTCATTTACAAGTTTGCCTATAATTATAATCTTATTCTTTGGTTATCAGAAACCCGTGTTCTTCTTAAAATAGCTTTGGGAAAAGAATCCAATTCTTTGGTTAAACACCTTTGCTGAATTAGCACCATGCACCACAAAATTCATCATCTAACCACAATGACGCTCCCTGAACCTTAACAGCCAAAATTCCACGAATCTGATGCTCTCAATGCACCTCATGATATATATACATACATCCTGCTATAATGCTGACGATACCACCACAACGGAGGAGATGTGTAGAAATTCATACCCAACTGCAGAGTTAACAAATCATTGAATAACTCATCTTGACTCGAATCATCACCCCATTACGAACCTGAATAGTGATATTTGTTCTTTAATATACACTTCACATAACCTTATCGCACTGATCCTTGATCCGATAATCTCGTCTCACCCAGTTTGAACTGCTCAGACAAAAAATCACCCCAAACATGACCAACAACCTCACATGATACCGCATCGCGCCGATAGGCCATAACTCGAACATGATAGATAAGAAATGACTCAGGAAGGGACTGTTCAACTCATGCAACTAATATGAACTTTTCTCAGAAAATAGGAAGTAAAACATAAGAAAAATAAATATATATTAACCCTTCTCATCATCACACTGTTGCGGCGTGCAACCCGATCCAAATAACATACCCGTGGCGGCGTGCCACCTGATCCCATCATAAAACTCATATAAGGAAATATATACGGAGCTGAATTGCTCACTATTACAAAACTCAATCACAACTGAGGTGGGATATATATATATATATATATACACACACACACACACACACACACACACACACACACACACACACACACTCTCTTGATCTCAAGAGCTATCCTGCTCACATAACATCCCCACTACGCGGGACCTCAACACATAGGAAATTATCAAGCTGTTTCACAACTCACACGACACAAATCACAATATCACATGAATTTGACAAAGACAGAGTAACATCTGCTGTTCCAGATCCTTTCCATGAAAAGCGCTCTACTGAAATGAACATGCCTGGCTCATACGGAGCCCATAATCATATTTAAATCCATCCAAAAACATCGAGTCTACCTTGCTCGCACCAAACTAAGCTAATAGCTTTTACCTGGGTCCATATTAACCCACTTTCTCTCATAATACGCAAGAACAACCATCATAACCGAGACAAACACCCCACAATCCATAACCAAATGAACTGAACGCCTTCCAGGAATAAATTCTCAACTAAGCAATATTGCACTTCTTTAAACTCAGTCCAAATCATCAATCCATCAAGTGATTACATGTCACACTTTATACAATCTTTTCGCGGTCATGCTTCCACGACCTTCCACACAAGGCAACAAGTCTGCCCATCCATAACACCGACCACACTAAGGCCGCAAAGCACATCAAGAACTAATGACCAGGGTACAAACCCTCTTTCACCGAATATCGATCTCAGATGACACTGAAGATAACACCAGCTTACTCTGAACTTTCGAATCACTTTTTCTTTCTCATCCGAGCTTATGACGTCCTTGTCAACACCGAATCTCAATCTCGATTCTCACTCCTAATTACATAGTGCTTACCGCACCTAACATGCCAATATGAGGTAGCACAAGAATTTCATCATAAATTCTGAACCACCAAAAGGGTGAACACTTCATCGTATAGAAACCCTTTACTTAACTCAATTCAAGAGTATTATCTCAACACACGAGTGAATTCCCATAATCATCCAACATGCAAATCCTTAAGTAGTAGTCTACACCACCATAACCTTTCGGGATTTGCCTATTCCTGACAGGCCATAGCACTCAAATGCTCCCATATGAAATCCATTACCACGGCCGACAAGCCACGCACACACCGGCACAAACCACATGCATAACTTAATCACATCGAAGGAACTGATCACTGCCGTAAGTGTGCCATTTCAACCATGGCTAATCAATCTATTTTCTTTGATCAATTTCAATTGCCTCAGGAATAATAGCAACTTCCTCCAACTCATAGCAAACTCAACCCTCACTCATCCCGAGAGACCTTGATTCACGAGACTATGCTGCCTAAATCCCGCAACCCGTCTCATACCCTCCTGATAATCTTTCTACAATCTGGAGTTTATTTCTCTCACTCCTCCAATACTATCCTGCACGCTGAAACATATCATAGAACATTCCAACCATCTTCCTTTTTCTCAGAAATTACTATGCAAAAGCTTGATTCTCGATCATACTACTGTCTGAAACCCTTAAACACCGCATTGTTAACTTTTGAACTTACTAGGACCGCTATTGAGAGTCACCCACTTTGACTGGCCACGAATACAATCAAGTCCAAGGCTCTTCTAGCACATGAACACCATTTTCCTTGAAGTACGTGACTGAGTCACAACCCTCACCTATTCCTTAAGCATAATTCTGAATCTTCCAAAGCCTAGCCCTGGACCGACAGGGCCAACTTTTGCACACATTCATCAAACCCCACACACAATCACCATTTTACTCCTTTTCCTTAGCTGTAATAACTTGCCAACACGCCGACAATCCGTAACCCTATGATAACACAATCCTGCAACCCAACTGCAGATGGTGGGACTCCCCCACTTAGCCTGAAGCTACTCATTGCACCACTCTAGACCCTGTCGAGATCCTTCCTCCTTTGATTACATGATCTTGCTCAACCAATCCGTCCAATTCTTCCAAATTCTCTTGCTAGAGCTCCCTAAATACTCAAATTCTCTAGCATCATTCACACATTCTGCCTCCTACCGAATAGCCACTAGAACCCCTCATAGAGACCTGCAAACCATGCCACCGATAACCTATTCATAGGAGATAACCCACCTATGGAAATCACCCGCGGACACCTTCCAACGCCGATGAAATGCACGCTCTCTATGACTTCAATACCCCATTCTACGCCCTGCTTCATTTACCAACTATACTATTCCGTCCGCTCCTCATGGACATCCATTAAATGCGCGACAATATCTTCAAATTCCAAGCTATGCTGCCGCTCCCCCACTTTGCGACTGCTCGACTTTCGCTTCTTACACCTGGCCTCCTAGAAATAGAACCACCGCCTAGCTTCACTTCAGGATCATTCTCTGTAGCTCTCAAACCAGCAGATCACCATGACTTCAAGCTCTCCGAAGGTCACCTTTATCCAGCTGCCTTCATTATCATTACTTATCCGATACTTAACCATCGCACCTCACGGTCTCCGACAATGGCTTCTTCAATACTCATTCACAATACTCTGACTCCACGCAACTGAAGAAACCATAGCACCGACAAACTTAACACATTCCATTCGATCAATGACGACGACTTCACATCACAAGTGCACATCCCACCTCACTTGAAAACCCCAAGTCTTACTACTTTTTCAACCCCAACCGGACCATTCATAATCCAAATACCTTTCCTCTGCCTGAACTAAAATACCGAAATCTCGAAATCACACTCTGAGAAGACCTCCCTTCAAACCATTCATCATCCCGCAACATACGGGCAAGCATTCTATCATATCGACATCGCGCGATAACCAATCGCAAGCATCATCACTACATGAGCATAGCCTTAAGGCTCTCAGAAACACAGCTACTGAGCTGAAACAACATATTATTCTTTGAAGGGCCATAACAACATTCCCAACCAATTACACATGGAAATATCTCGAATTACATCCGTAGCACCATTTCAATTCATCAAATTCCTGATTCATAGCAAGTGCTCGCGACGCGTAAAATTGAGTAGGAATAAACTTAGGTATTATCCTTAAAGGAATCAAATCGCACGATAAGGAATCAAGAAGGGAAATACTCCTAACAGTCTTGTAGCCTCTCGAAGATAAGTACAGACGTCTCCGTACCGTTCCGCAAGACTCTACTCGACTCGTGAGACCTAAGGGAACCTAGAGCTCTGATACCATGTTGTCACGACCCAAAATCCATAAGGTCATGATGGTGCCGGACATCATTGTCGGGCAAGCCAATCCTTAATTAATTGAAATAATTTTCTGTTTTAACATTTATGAAAAACATTTCCTTTCACTTGATTACATGTTAACTAAATAAAATCAGTTAAGTAAAACAATTGTTTGAATATTACACTTTAGAAAATATATCCCAACACATCCCAGAACCCGGTGTCACAAGTACATGAGCAATTTCTAAGAATTTTACAATTTTTACAAAGCTTGTCCGAAATACAAGTGGACAAGGAAATTAAAATAATGTAATACAGTATGAGGGAGACTCTGTCAGTTGCGGGTCGCCTCTGGATGATGCAGCTCGCCTAAGTCTCCAATCCTCCACATCGCTTTTCAATTGACACTTAAAATTCCAGGCCAGTAATCAGGCAAAAAACATAGCAACTACGCAGTAAATATCATGCACAAGCAATGTCGAGGGTCGAATGGCGCAGACCAACAATAATAAACTTTGCACTGCCGATGGTCGAACGGCTCGAACCATAGATGCATCTATCTTCCCCGCTCGTGAATCAATCATGCGATGCGGTTATACATACAAATAATAAGGCTAGCCTGCTCGCGAATCATACTTGCGACTCAGGTTCTCATATGTACACATATCCACATAATAAATCCGTATTTTTATAACGAGACCAGTTTTCTCAGAAAAGTGGTAAAATTCTTCTTAAAGGAACATGAAATATAGCTTTTAAATCTTCGTTTTGAAACTCATTTGCCAAGTTTAATGATATTCCATAATATAACCCTATCAGGTATACAATTATCCACGGAGGAATCAATTCTCTTTCTAGATGATTAAGAAAATGAACTCTAGTTTTCTTTAGCTATTCAACTATTATTTCGATTATATTAGCAGTTTAATATTATAGGAAGGATCACAGGTACAACACGTAAGGCATGCTAGTGGGTCCTAGACTACGCGAACATGGCATAATAGTAGCTATGCACGGACTCCCGTCACCTCGTTCGTACGTAGCCCCAAAGATAATAGCATATACTTAATTAATTCACCTAGGGGGACAATTCCCCCTCACAAAGTTAGAAAGGAGACTTACCTTGCTCCGAAATTCCATAACCGGCTTCCAAGCCCTTCCGACGACTCCAACGGACGCACATCACCCCAAAGCTATCCAAATAATGACAAACCAATGAAAACATACTCTAATATTTGCAACAATTCCAAATTATATAATTTTCCAACCCCGCTTAGTGAAATGACCAAAATGCCCTTGGGCCCACGTGCCCCAAATTCGAAATTTCCCGAAGATATAATCTACACATAGCTCCACTAGTTCAAATATACAATTTACTCTACATTCCATGCTCAATTCGTGGTAGAAATCCAAAATACAAATTTTTAGGTCTTTCCTCCAAAATCTCAATTTTCCTACTAATTTCCATGTTTAATTCATGTATATCCTTGTATTTAACTTAAAAACGGAAGGAATTTACTTACCTTGTAATGAATGATGAAAATCCCTCTTTGAGGCCTCCCAAAATCGCCATGCCAAGATGAAAATAAGAGAAATGAGCCAAGAATCCCGTTTAAAATGATACACTGCCCATGCATCCTTCTATGCGATCGCACAACATCAACCGCGTTCGCACAAACAAAATCCCAGAAGCCTTCCAGAACACCCTGTGCGATCGCACAGTCACAACTGCGATCGCACAAGCCAAAACATGAAGCCTCAATAGATGCGATCGCATAGACCAATGCAGCAGCCCCCAAAATCCTCCTCTATGCGATTGCATACATACAAGTGCGATCGCACAAGCCAGATTACCAGCCTCTCTAAATCCTTCTCCACAATCGCACCACTAGGGCTGAGATCGCACTGAACCACCAAAACACTGGAAAAACAGAAGCACAAAAACATTTGAAAACAATCCGGAACCACCCCGAAACACACCCGAGGCCCTTGGAACCCCGTCCAATCACACGACCTAGTCCCATAACCTCACACGGACTTAGTCGAGCCTTGAAATAACCTTAAACAACATCAAAATCACAAATCGCACCAAAATCCCAACTTTATGAACTTAAAATTTCAAACTTCCACATCCGATGTCGAAACCTATCAAATCACGTCCGATTGACCCCAAATTTTACAGACAAGTCATATTCGACATTACGGACCTGATCCAACTTCCGAAATCTCATTCCAACCTCGATATCAAAATTTCCACTCGCGATCGGATTTCTCAAAAACCTTCAAATTTCTATCTTTAGCCAAATGACTTCAAAATGACCTACGGACATCCAAATTCACTTCCGATTGCGCTCCCAACTCCAGAATCACCATACGGAGCTATTCCCAGACTCGGAATCCCAAACGGACATCAACATCACTGAAATGCACTTCAAGCCAAACTTAAGAAATTTCTTCAAAAATGTTGATTTTCACAATATGCATCGAAACGCTCCCGGGTTATCCAAATCCCGATTCGGGCATATGCCCAAGTCCGAAATCATCATACAAACCTGCTAGAACCTTCAAATCCTGATTCGGAAGTCGATTACTCAAAATTCCAAGCTTAGTTGATTCTTCTAACTTAAAGCTTCTGAAATGAGAATTTTCTTTCCAAATCAACTCTAAACTTTCCGAAATTCAATTCCGACCACATCTACAAGTCATAATACTTGAAATGGAGCTGCTCACGACTTCAAACCGCTGAACGATGTGTTAGAACTCAAAAGGACCGGTCGGGTCGTTACAAGAAGTAGCCATGAAAGCACAAGTGAAAGATGAATCCTGACTATGGCACAAAAGGCTAGGTCACTTGTACTTTAATGAAATGAAATTATTTAAAGAAAAAGAAATGGTATATGGGCTGCCAAAAATTGAAGAAAAGGATGGAGTCTGTGAAGGATGTGCTATGGGAAAACATCATAGAAACTCATTCCCTCAAGGCGGAGCTTGGAGAGCAAACAAAGCTTTGGAGCTGGTCCATACTGATGTGTGCGGTCCAATGAGTACCACTTCTCTTAGAGGTAACAAATATTTTATCTTGTTCATTGATGACGATACACGGATGACTTGAGTTTATTTTATGAAACAAAAGTCCGAGGTGTATGGCATTTTTAAAAAATTCAAGAGCCTTGTGGAAAAACAAAGTGGAAAATATGTAAAGGTGCTAAGAAGTGATCGAGGTAAAGAATATACCTCAAAACAATTTGAGAAATTTTGTGAGGATGAAGGCATTGAAAGGAAACTAACCGTTGGGTACACACCACAACAAAATGATGTATCCGAAAGAAAGAATCTAACGGTTGTTGAAATCGAAAAAACTATGTTGAAAGAGAAAGGAATGCCAAATACTTTTTGGGATGAAGCAGTGTATACAACGGTATATTTGATAAACAGGTGTCCGAACAAGGAAGTGCAAAATAAGACCCACTTGGAAGCTTGGAGCAAGAGGAAACCTTCAGTGAAACACTTGAAAGTTTTTGGGTGCATTTTCTATGCTCAAATACCAAAATAAAAGAGGAGAAAGCTTGATGAAACAAGTGAGAAGTGCATTTTTGTTGGCTATAGCTCAAAATCAAAAGGCTATAGAATGTATAGCTTGAAGAGAAAAAATTTCATCACAAGCAGAGATGTGTTGTTTGATGAAGGAGCCAGTTGGAATTGGGAAAAGAATGAGGCTACAAAAAACATAGTGGTGGCTGAGAATGAAGAAGAAAATAAGGAGGAAGAAGTTCCAGAAGTTGATCCTTCCTCACCTTCAAGCAACGAAGCAAGCTCTAGAACTTCGAGTCCAACAAGTACTCCGGTTAAAATGAGAGACCTTGCTGACATTTGTGGTTCATGCAACTATAGCATGGTTGAACCAACACGTTTTGAAGAAGCAGTTAAGGAGGAAATTTGGAAGAAGGCAATGGCAAAAGAGCTCCAAATGATTGAGAAAAATCAGACTTGAGAGTTGGTAAACAAGCCAGTAAATCGAAAAGTTGTTGGAGTAAAATGGATTTACAAGATGAAAAATAATCCAGATGGCTCCATCATGAAGCACAAATCAAGATTGGTTGCAAAAGGGTATTCACAAAAGGCTAATGTTGATTATCATGAAACTTTTGTACCAGTGTCCCGCAAAGATACAATTTGGACACTTATTGCATTAGCATCACAAAAGGGTTGGTTATTATATCACCTTGATGTGAAATCAGATTTTTTGAATGGTGAACTTGAAGAAGAAATTTATGTTCATCAACCTAATTTCTTTGTGATTAAAGGAGAAGAAGATAAAGTATACAAGCTCAAGTAGGCCTTGTACGGGTTGAAACAAGCACCCCAGCAATGGTACAGTCAAATTGATAAGTACTTCTTGCAAGGTGGGTTCATTAAAATCAAAAGCGAGCCTACTCTCTATGTCAAGAAGCAAGGTAACTTTATTCTTATTGTTACGATTTATGTTGATGATCTGATTCTTACATGTAACAATGAGGCTGCAGTTACGGAGTTAAAAAAAGACATGATGAAAAGATATGAAATGAGTGATTTGGGTCTATTGCATTATTTTCTTGGTCTTGAAGTTACTCAAGAGGATGATGGAGTATTCGTTTCTCAGCAATGCTATGCTGAAGCAATGCTTAAAAAGTTTAATATGTTTGGGTGCAAAGCAGTACCAACACCACTTGCTTTAAATGAGAAGCTGATGAAAAATGATGGTAGAAGAAAAGTGGACAGCACTCTTTACAGAAGTATCATTGGTAGTTTGATTATCTAACGGCTACGAGGCCCGATATAATGTTAGCTACTAGTTTGTTGTCAAGGTTTATGCAAAGTCCCAGTCATATTCACCTTGGAGCAGCCAAACGAGTTCTTCGTTACATCAAAGGAACCTTGGCTTATGGCATCAAATATTTCAAGGGTGAAGAATTAACTTTAATTGGATTTTGTGACAGTGATTGGGCAGGTTCAAAAGATGACATGAAAAGCACATCTGGTTTTGTGTTTTCACTTGGATCGGGAGAATTTTCTTGGCAATCAAAGAAGCAAGAAACAGTAGCACAATCATCAGCAGAAGCTGAATATATTTCAGCAGCAATTGCAACTTCTCAAGCAGTCTAGCTTAGAAGAATTTTAGAAGATGTTGGAGAAAAGCAAGACAATGCAACAAAGTTGTTTTGCGACAACAAATCAACCATAGAAATGGAAAAGAATCCAATTTACAATAGTAGAACAAGGCACATAGCAGTTAAGTATCACTTCATCAGAGAAAAAGTTGAAGAAGGAGTGATCGAGCCAAAGTTTTGCAAGTCCGAGGATCAAGTTGCGGACATTTTTACCAAGGCGCTACCCAAGGATAAGTTCATCAAGTTTCGTGAGCTTTTGGGAGTCAAAAAAACATTAAGGGGGAGTGTTAAAATTAATGTGTTGTGTTGTCCACATTAGTTCACATATGTTCACATTAGTCTACACTAGTTCACATTAGTTCATGAACTAGGTTAGTAGCTACATACATGTACTAGGGTATGAACTTATTTATGTAATGTGTGAACCTTTTTTTGAACATAATTAGTATTTCCACATGAGAAGTAGACTAGATGCATGTAGGAGTTTTACTATAAATACCCCATGTATTCTAGCCATTTGGATAATCAAACCAAATCAAGTGAAATTAAGAAAAGTGAATGAAAACTATCCTTCACAAATATAAAAAAAATTCTCTCTTTGATTTCCTCTTTGATCACTAATCTTCCTACCTCAAACCAATAAATAATATCAATATGGCAAATAATTTTTTCGAAAAGACAGCTTCTCATGCCAGGACAGAAATTGTATTCGACACCAGCGGTTCTGCAGAATAACCTAACAATAGACTACAACTCGTCAATCAACTTGTACACAAATTATTCTGTAGAAATTGGAATCAAACAGTACAATTTTGACAGTATTAGGAACATATTTATGCTCCTCATCTTCTCTCTATATGAACTTTCAGTCTAAATTTTCGTGAAAATGACAATTATCTCAATGGCGTCCTAACAGTGACTAGTCATCCCTTCTCCTAGTTCAGATGTATTTTTCTAGAGAAATTATCAATCAATTCACATAAAAAAGGTACAATTTTGAACCTTACCTTGATGAGAAGAAACTCGAAGTTTTTTCCTTTCTTTTTCCTTCCTTCGCTGTTGTCAATGGAGTTTTTCTCCTTTGCCGAGTAAGCGTTCAAAACCAGAGTCTTTGTTAGAGAAGCGTTAGGGATTTTTCGTTCCTTTTTT
>ML404867.1:49698-62987 GCA_005239525.1 Nicotiana knightiana
GGGGGGATTTGAGGAGATGGAAAAACCGTAGTTGCAGGTTTTTGTCAATGGGGTTTTTTGGGCTGAGTATCTAAGCGTTCAAAACAGTATCCTTAGCGTTTAGGGTTTTTTCTTACTTTTTTTAGAGGGAGGGGGGAGGTGGGGGATTTGGTGGAGATGGAAAAAAAGAGAGAAAAGTTAGCGCCACTTTTTTATTCATAATATTTAGCGACGGGCTATGTTTTATTTTAACGGCCGAATTTTATCCCCTCGCTAATATTGAGTTGAAAATGAGTTTTAACAACTAGAAAAAAATTTGGTTGCTATAAGTACACTTATAACGACCGGATTTATGTCCCTTCGTTAAGAAATGGTCGTTAAAAATCAAATTTCTTGTAGTGATTTCCAATTAGCTCATCCAATCTGAGGGTTGCCATGTTCTTGAATTCCTGAATAGCAGTGATCTTACTCTCCCAAGAGATTGGCAGAACCCTTGTCAAAATCTTTTCAACCTTGTCTTCTTCAAGGATAGTCCTTCCAAGAGATTTTAGTTCATTTGTCAGAGTAGTGAACCTAGTGTACATCTCTTGGATGGTCTCTCCTTCCTTCATAGAGAAATTCTCATATTGAGAATATAGTAATGTACCTNTAGTGTACATCTCTTGGATGGTCTCTCCTTCTTTCATAAATAAATTCTCATATTGAGAATATAGTAGTGTACCTCTGAATCTTTTCACTTGTTCAGTTCCTTCATGAGCCACTTGCAAGGTGTCCCAAATTTCCTTGGAAGTGGTGCAACTTTAAATTCTACTGTACTCATCTGGACCAAGTCCATACACAAGCCACTTCTTGTCCTTGGCATTCTTTTCCCATTTTCTTAAGTCTTCAGCAGTGCAGTCAACTCTTGTCTTTGGCACATCTATTCCTTCTTCAGTCTTCTTCATGGTGACCAAAGGACCATCAGTGACTATGTCACATAGTTCATAGTCTTCTCCAATTAAGTGATACTTCATCCTGTTCTTCCACCATGAGTAGTACTGGCCATTGAAAAGTGGTGGCCTAGAAGTTGATTATCCTTCCCAGTTTCCAGGTGGTGCACTCATCTTGATCATTTCCTAAGGTTTTAGTCTCTTCAAGGATAACCTGCTCTGATATCAATTGTTATCTATCTATGTCAATACCACACAAGGGGGGGGGGGGGGGGTTGATTTGTGTGGGGTCCGATTTTTGCGTGCACTAGTAATAGAAGGACCAGGTTCTTCTATGTGATCCAACCTCTACTGTTTTTGGAATAATAAATACAGAAAATAAAGAACACAGAGATTTTTATGTGGAAAATACCTGGCTCAAAAGGTGAAAAACCACAACCTANACCAGGTTCTTCTATGTGTTCCAACTCCTACAGTTTGCGGAATGATAATTGCAGAAAATAACGAACACAATAATTTTACGTGGAAAACACCTGGCTCAAAAGGTGAAAAAACCACAACCTACTTCCTAGTAGAATTTTCCCAAACTCTTCACTAAATCAATGAGCCAAACAACATTTACAAAATAAACTCTTTTGTAAACCTAAGGATTAACTCTAACCCTTTGTGGCAAACTAGCCTCTAGCTATTTGCGACAAACTTCAAGTTAACTATAACTTGAATACTCAGTACCTATTACAATTGCTTCTAGATAAAGCTGAAAGATACACTTTGTAATCACCTACTACAAATAAACTAGACTAAAAGACAACAGATGGAACTGGTTCTTCTAGCTGGTTCAAGTAGCTTCAGAATCGCACAGGAAATTCTCACACGAACTGTTTACAAAATTGCTTTGGTAATTTTGTTCTCAATTCTTGTTTTGCTTCTATGTTTGTGTGCGCATGTTCAATAAGAACACTTGACAATATATAGGATCTGTAGAAAAGGGGATATACTAGAATTAGGATACAACTCTTCCAATTCTGATGCAACTCTTCCTTGGTGGAAGAGTTCTAGTTGATCTCAACTCCCTATATCCTCTTCTATTGATTCTGTCCTTACTGAATAAGGAGTCCATCTCCCTATCAATATGCAACCTTTTCGACCAGGAGATATATCTTCAGATGACTGATTGTGCTTATCTCCTATTTGCGATCACCTCAGATGCCATTAACTCTGCATGTCTATGTCTCCAGTGATGGACCTGGTTCAACCCTGAATTCATTTGTCAATCTTCAAAATCATTCATCTTCTTGATCTAACAGTTTACAACAATCATAAGTCAACAATCCAAAATCCTAGCATAATTCATATGGTTCTCTTTATCAAACCATCTACTATTCTCCCAAGAACTCATCAATTCATAGTTATAAATGATTACGGAGTAGAAGCATTACTTTTTCGAAGTTCACTCCTCTTGAATTCGAGTTCTAGTGTTTCCTTTCTCAACAATGGTGTCTCGACCAAATATCTAATGAGTAAAAGGATTTACCCATGTTAATAAGGTGTTGGAGAATTGAAATTAACTTAGAATCATCATTAGAACTTACCTTGGATGATGGAGGGACCTTGGAGAAGTTAGGTTCTTGAGAGCTTCCCTTTCTAGAATAGGTTTTCGTGTTTGGGGTGTGGGGTAACGAGTTAGGGCTTTTAAATAAGTGAACATGTCCCAAAATTGAGGAGGAAAATAAAAATAGTCCAGGTAAATCTCGCCGGTGTGAGGCATCGTCAGGGCACCACAATAACTGTGCAATGGCTTGCACTGTCTAGGGCGCTGAGGTTGATGCCCTGGACAGTGCCTTGCACTGTCTGTGGCACTAAGTTTTTATGGCCTTGCACTGACTTAGGCTATAAGATGTCATCTTCTTGTAGATCCCCTCAATCTACTCCTTGAATCGGGGAATTGCAATAGGAACTTGGGAAATGGCTGCACGAAAACAAACACATACGATGAGAGAAGGAATAAAAAGAAGTGAATACTGAAGAAAGACAATTCATACGATGTGTTCCATTTCTTAGGGAACGAAAAAAATCGGGAGGGATTAGGTCTTTGGTTTTCACCCAAATGAACCTCCCCTGTCAGCCCCGATCTCGGTCCTCATCGATGCTCGAGAAAGGAGCCTTACTTGCTCCGCGAATGAGCTTGATCAATCCCCCTCAATATATTTGAGGACTGTATAGACGGAGTAGATGGTCGATGATGAACCGAGGGGATTTAGTGACAGACATATGTATCTCCATGCTCCCTCGCCTCGGTCTTGTTGATTAGAGACCTTCTCGACATTAAATTTGTTCCCGATAGAGCAACCCCGGGGTATGATGCTCTTTATGGGGGGCTCCTAAGCCATTTCACGAACGACCACCTCACCATCTGCCGAAGCGTGAGAAGATGAAGGAGCATCTTGCTGAGGCACAGACTTGGAAGTTTTTGCCATTGTAATTTGGGAAATATGAAGGTCTGAAGAAGAATATGAAGGTTTGAAGAAAACTGTGAAGATTTGAAGATGGTATAAAGATATGAAGGTCTAGGTTGAAGGTTCAAATAAAATGTATGAGAATTGAAGATAAAGATACGAAGGCTCAAAGAACAATGCATGAATATTTGGAGAAGTTAAAAGCCATTAGAGGGTTCGAGGGTAAAATCTAGGATCGAAAAGTGGAAGAAGAGAAAAAGGTTGAAGCTTTTATAGGGAAAAACAATCAATGTGCGACGTTTCGTATTCGAAGGAAGCCATATGATGACTGATATGTGTTCAAAGTCAGAACGATGCGACTGATGGACGTTTCGGTTTACCCATTATCTCAGTTGTAATGTACGAAGGAAGGAACCTGGGTCACCCATCATTTCCCATCATTTCGTAAACCTACTCTTCGAAAAATGAAGGGACTATATGTATACAACTAAAATCGAGGGTAATGCATATCCTGATTTCCAGGTGAAGAAAACGAAAATAGATAATGGACGCACGAGATTGAAATCGAGGCTGGAGCCTTCTTATCGAGATCCAAGTAAGGTGAACGACGTGATCACCATTAGGCATGATAAAGCAACGCGTCCCAGACCCAGAACGAGTTCTAAGACCTCGGGAAACACGGTAAACGATTATGCATGACAGATAGAGGGACGTGATATTCACACCTAACCGGATATCATGGTGCATATCTCGCTCGATATCGGTTACGAATCAGTAATTAATGAGAAAGGAAGATTTTTTACCTTTTTATACTTATACTAGGGATGAAGCTCCCTTACTAGAAGGAACCGGGGTCATCTATCATTTCACATTGTTTCATAAACCTACTCTCCGAAAAACGAAGGGACTATATGTATACGGGTGAAATCGAGGGTAAACCATATCCCGATTTCCAGGTGTAGAAAACGAAAATAGATCATGGACGCACAAGATTGAAATCGAGGCTGGAGCCCTTCTTATCGAGATCCAAGTATGGTGAACGACGTGCTCACCATTAGGCACGATAAAGCAACGCGTCCCGAACCCAGAACGAGTTCTAAGACCTGGGGAAACACGGTAAACTGTTACGCATGACAGATAGAGGGACATGATATTCATACCTAACTGCATATTACGGTGCATATCTCGCTCGATGTCAGTTACAGATAAGTAATTAATGAGAAAAGAAGATATTTTACCCTTTTTAGACTTATACTAGGGATGAAGCTCTCCTACTATATAAAAGGGAAGTTTTTCTTTTGTAAGGCACATTATAACACACGAATCAAAGCACCAAAATTCATTTTGTGCTTTCTAGCTACTGTTAAAGTTCTTATTTAATCGTTCTATTCTTCATTCACAAACTGGGTTCGAACTACCAGTCCAGTCGAGGGTAAAATTATTGTTCAACCTAGGTTCGGGCTAGGCCATAACATCACAACTGGTTTGATCTTTTATTCTATCTTTAACTTGTTTATCTAATATTTTTAATTATTTGTGTTGAATCAATCCATATATCCTTAAAATCACGTACAAATTTAATTGGTATCCGATTTAAGGATAAACATATACTTGAGCTGCCCCTGCCATTATTGTAAGACAGAACACTCGTTGGATCTAATAATTAGTATATAAACACTTTGAGTAGCATCTGAGGCTGTGTCCAACTATCAACAAGGGCATATTTATGTAATGTCGGAGGGAATACAGAAAAGATAATGAATTTCACAACCAGTTTGATAGATTTAAGTATGTAGCTTAATGAATATTGAAAACTGATCAAAACATACTCTATTTAAATGGTACAAAGGTGTAGGTCACTTTTCAATGACACGAAAGTTAATAAGCATGAAAAGTACTAGTAATAAAATCATGAACATGAATTTAATCTATGATTTTTGCTGGTAGGACTCAGCAGGAGAAGGAGGATTTTCGCCTAAATTGATGCTGCTAATAAGGATAAAGCAGAAAATTAAGGGGTTTTAACCGTGGCCTAAGGAGTTTGTTATAGTTAAGCAAATATCGACTATTAAATTTAAAAGCTGGATGGAGGGGACTCGGGGGAGCCACTTCCATTAATTTCAATTCGAACAAGAACAAGAGTTTGAGGTCATCCGTAAAGTTAAGGTTTTTAAATAATTTTTTTGGACATGTTTAACGGACCATTTATCTATTTTTTTACACTTAAACAACTGATTTATAGTTAATTAAGGAAAAGAACTAATCAATGCAATAGCATTGCCGGGACTAAATAACCGATTCCTTGCTTCAATTTCTAGTCAAGACTCGAAAGTAGCAAGGAGCATCTAATGTTGCCAGAAATTTACTTTGACGTAGAAGATAGTTATTTATTGCAACTGGTAAATTTCGCCTGGATTAAAAAACAGTCAAAAAAACATAAGTGAACTGATTTAATAAGGTGCTCCAGACTGCAAGTTTATAATGGTCTGATAATATCTTTTGCCCTTGGTATAATTCGATCTTCAGAAACTACCCGTTTAATGCGTTCTAAATACCTAGCTAGCTAATATGTGTGAAACTCGATCTTTTTGGCTTTAAGCCTTTCTCAAGACTTAAGCCTCTTGTAAATACTCCATCTGTTTCATTTATTGAAGTTGTTTGATCGGCACGAACTTAAAAAGGAAAGACTTTTGACATTTATGATCTTAAACATATCGTAACTTTTATTGGAATACATGGCCCAAACACTCAAGGCCCAACAGAAATAGATCCTGGCACACTACTTCGATACTACTAATATATGCCTTGTAAATTTATTATATAGATAGTCACTTTATATTACATAGTCATTCATTATTCATTATTAGTATATATAGATGTTGATAGGCTAATCCGTACAGTTGAACAAATTTTCAATACACAAATATTTTCCATCTCTGATTCCCTATCTCGTTTACATCGACTTAGGATTTTCCACATAATGAAAACCTAAATTCTTTTCGATTATCTTCAAATTCACATAGTATTAGAGCGAATCCTGGTAGTTTTCACCATTATCTGAGTTTTCACCGGAGAAATTTCATTAATTTCGTGTTTGTCTTTGATCCGACGAAGTCAATGGAATTTCCATTTTTGATCGATTGAGGTATTTGGTTAGAGATTCTCAATGAGAGTTTGATTTCAACTTGTTTTTGGTGAATCATCTTCTTCGTTGATCAATTAATTTGACAACTATCATGCCGAGATGTTCAGCTCAAATATAGGGTTTTTCCGTCGTCGTGAACCGACATTTTTGGTGACATTTTTCTTACCCTAACTTTATGAGTTCTCTATGTTGATTACTTCATTGTTTTATCAGTAGATTTTGTTGTAATACAATGGCTATAATAATGATACCTCATCTCTGACCGAATCATCTGGTGCTCCTATCTATTCAAACCTTGATATTTTTCACCCACTTTATCCCCATCCTTTCGATACATCGGAACTATGTTAATTTTAGTACCATTCGGTGGTACAAGTTTTGGAGATTGGAAGGAAGGAATGTTAATTTCACTATCTGCAAAGAATAAAGTTCAACTCATTGATGGAGCCCTTACTGAACCTACACCTAATTCTCCACTATATCCTCATTGGCAACGTCGTAATAATATTGTTAAGGCATGAATAATGAGTTCACTCTCTAAGGGCATAGCTAAAGCAATTACTATAAGATTGTTAGAGAAGCTTGGAATAACCCAGTAGAGCGTTATGGTGTTGCTAACATATCTCAATACTATAGTCTTCAACGGTCAATTTTCTCAACCTCTCAAAGGTCTTTTGACATAGCTACATACTATACCAAACTCAAAGGTTTCTGGGATGAATTGTCCACAATTTCCTTATGTAGACCATGTACTTGTTGTGATATGCATGAGCTTACTGAAGCACAGAACCTTATTCAATTTCTCTTAGGATCCTCCAATATATACTAACTTCTCAGGATCCTCCAATATATACTAACTTTGTAGGTTGGCATAATAACCTTATTAATAGACTATATGGATATCTTGTATGCCATGCCACCCATGAAAGTTTCAGTTCTTGGATTTTGATTCAGGGGCAACCAACAATATGACACCTCACAAACACCTTCTTCATAATATACAACCATTACTCTCTCTTTCTCTTGTTACTCTACCAAATGGTTACAAAGTAAAAGTAAATTCATTTGGTTCTCTTTCTTTATATCCCAACATTACTTTAACTAATGTTTTGTTGGTTCCTTCTTTTCATTACAATTTAGTTTCTATGCATCAACTTCTCACTCAACTCAAATGATATGCACTTCTTATTGACATTTCCTTTTGGTTACAGGGCCCTTCTTTTAAGAGGCCTTTAGAAATTGGTAAGGTTGATCATGGCTTATACATTCTGAGATTTTCATTCACTGCTGCTCCTGCAGTTGATGCTTCCCCAGCCAATGTTTCTCAAACTGTTTTTTCCCCATCAACTTCAACATTAGTTTTTTTTACTTCTCCACATGTACCCATTTCTATTGCTTGTCCTGCTAATTATAGTGACACTTCTATTAATAAAAATGACGTTCTTTGGCATCAAAGAATGTGACATATGCCTTTTGTAAAAATGATTTCAATTCCTAATTTGTCTTGTAAATTTTCTTCTAGACAATCTTTCATTTGTCCAATCTATCAAATGGCCAGACAACAGAGACTTCCCTTTCCTTATAGCTCCATACAATCCACCAAACCCTTTCAGCTTATTCACACTGACCTTTAGGGGCCTTACCATACTGCCACCTACAATGGCTTCAGGTATTTCCTTACCATTTTAGATGATTGTAGCAGGGTTACTTGGATTCATCTCCTTTCATGCAAAGGAAATGTCTTTTCTATTATCAAAGCCTTCATTGCTATGGTATCCCTTCAATTCTCCACTTCAGTTTAAACCATAAGAACTGATAATTCCTTTGAGCTTGTAATCTCTTATCAAACTTATTGCCCTCACACTCCTCAACAGAATGACACACTGAAAAGGAAACACAATCACCTATTAGAAACTGCTAGAGCCCTTCTATTTTATAATATCCGTCTTTCTTCTCTTTTATTGTTTTATTGTCGTTCTCTGTTCTATTCGGGGCAACACGGGTTGTGCTCTATGAAAACAGAATTTCCATTTTCTATTCAATTCAAAATTCAAATTGAAGTATGATACTTTTCTGATATCTGATAATTCTCTATCGGGAACATANATGGGGGCGAAAAAAGGAAAGAGAGGGATGGGGTGTCTCTCGCTTTTGGCATAGCGGGCCCCCAGTGGGAGGCTCGCACGACGGGCTATTAGCTCAGTGGTAGAGCGCGCCCCTGTGTAATGATTCCCCCATTCACGATAAATAAAAAGAGAAAAAGAAAAGCCATTCCATTTCGACAAAAGACCCACACCCAAGTTCCATAGCTTTTGGTTCGCTATCGCAAGTACTGGGGGGGGGGGTGTCCTTACTGCTACTTACCTAATAAATAGATTCCCTTCCACAGTTCTCTCCAATAGAACACCCTATAAAGTCTTACTTGGTCATCTTCCAACTTATAGCCATCTCAGATCTTTGGGTTTATTAGCCTATGCTACTGTTCCTCCTCTTTCTTGAGATAAATTTCAATCCAAAGTCATCCCCTCTGTGTTTCTAGGTTATGCCTTTGGCAAGAAAGCTTACAAGTTGTTACACATGGGTAACAAATATGTTTTCTACTCTAGGGATGTGATTTTTGCTGAGCATATCTTTCCATCCACCTCCTGTCCTTTTGGTTTCTTTCCTTTATCATCCTCTTCCTTTTCTGATTACTTTTCTTCCATTCAAGTGCCTACTCCTTATTCTTCTCCTCATTATCCTATTTCTCCTTTCTCGTGATTCACCCCTCAGTCCTGCTTCTTCACCATCACTTCTCCCTCATGCTTCCTCTAATCCTTCACCTCCTCCCTTGAGGAGATCTTCTAGACCTATTTTCACTCTTACTCATTTTAAAGACTACATTTGTTATGTTTTCCCTCCTACTCATCCCTCTTCCCCCACCTTCTTACCTACATCTCTGTATGAACCTGCATTTTATCATCAGGCTGTTTCACACCTTGCCTGGTAAGAAGCCATGATGAAATAATTTCAGACATTAGAGGCCAATAAGACTTAGGACATAGTCTCTTTGCCACCTAGTAAAAAGGTCATTCCTTGAAAATGAGTATATAAAATTAAGCAACACTCAGATGGTAGCATTGAAAGGTACAAAGCTAGGTTGGTCATCAGGGAGGACAATCAACAGGCTGGCATAGACTACTTTGAAACTTTTTTTCCTGTAGTCAAATTCACTACCATTAAGTGTTTGCTTGCTCTAGCTACCAAGCATTCTTGGACCATATATCAACTTGATGTCAATAATGTATTTTTGCATGGCGATCCTTCTAAGGAGGTGTATAGAAAGTTTCCTCTTGGTCTTACAGTTTCTTCCTCCTCTTTTGGTCCTCCCCTTGTTTGTAAGCTGAAGAAGTCTTTGTACGTCCTTAAATAGTCCTCCAGGCAATGGTTTGCCAAATTATTACATGCTCTTATCTCCAGGGGTTACTCCTCTAGCCTTATTGACTACTCTTTATTCACCAAATTCATTGGCTCTTCCACTCTTCTTATTGTTGTATATGTGGATGACATCTTATTGGATGGGAATGATGATTCTGAGTTGACTTCTCTCAAAGCATTTCTGGATCAACAATTCAAGATTAAGGATTTAGGTACTGTACATTATTTCCTAGGTCTTGAAGTTTCTCACCTGCCTCATCGTCTGCTTGTCAATCAACACAAGTACCTTAAAGAGCTCCTATCAGAATTTCATTGCTCTTCTACTTCACCTATGGTGACTCCTTTAGATTTGTCTATTAAGCTTACCCTCACTTCTAGTGATATCTTGGTTGATCCTTTGTTTCAAATCGTGAAGCTATAAAAAAACAAGTTTCTTCCCTAGCGTCTCTTAACCACGCTGATCATTATCCAAGCTTGACTACTCCAGGAGGTCTTTCTTTAGTTCGACATGAATGTCACTTGAAACCGGATTTTCCAGTAATAATTCCTGGTGGTAATAAAAGAATCACCTGTTACCGTGCTAGTTTTTCTTTTGTTTACACTTATTCTTTCACTTTAGGATTCAAACCATCTATCGACCCTGTGATTATTGAGTTCTGTCGCTATTTCAATGTTTTCCTCGGTGAAATAGGTCTCATCGTATAGAAGGTAGTTTCTTGCCTTTGCTATTTGTCGGGTTTGGTCTCTGCCCCTTTTACCTTCCGTCACTTGCTCCACCTATATTCTCCAAAACTATTTCGTGAAGGTGTCTTTTCCCTTGTGGCCAAAAGTAAAAGGGTTTTGGTCAGTCTCGAGGATGACAATGACCGTGGCTGGTGATCTCGTCCAAGTCACACCTCTATTCGGGGTTGTGAAACGGTCGATTGCAGTAATAATACCCAACAAGGAGTCGTGATCGAATCCACATAGAGCTGAGATGAGATTAGTGGTATATATTTGGATAAATCACGTGAAGTATCTTGTTTGCACTTCCATAAATATGGTTTTGTTATTACTTCTAAAATTACGCTAAGGATTTCAATTCTAAGATACAAAACTAGAGGATATTGTTTTTGTTGTTGTTTTCAAATAATATAAACGGCCTTGGGCTATGACCGTGACCTAGGTGTTTGCCTAACGGGTTGTAAACTTTAGAGCATGTCTCGTTGGTCGGGGTGTATTGTAATTATCAACACACAATTACCCACTCAATACTTCTTGGTAAGAGAGTGATTTCCCAATTTGAATTTCTCAAGTCCAAATGGGTATAGTACAAAACAATTGATAAATTGCTCAAGTCGGGTTTTACTATCTCTAGGTTCAACCCTTTAATTGGTACTATCAATCTCTTGATTTCATCCCAAATTCTTGTTAGCTAAGGTTTCCTAGACTAAGTCTCTCTTTCTTAAGTAGAGACTAAGTCCATTAGGATTGAACTAATGTTTGCAACCATTAATTCAACAATTAATAGCAAGAACAAGGCTAAATCATAAAACCCAACCATAAACAAACCCTAAATCAAATACCCATTAGGTTCACAAACTAGGATTGGGTCACAACCCTAGCTAAAACTCTAGCTACTCATAGTGGATAAAGAAGAAAATAAAGAAGAAAAGATGATAATACTCATATTGTAAGATTAAAACATGAAAATCCAATGTTAATTAACAATATAAGCTAAAGTTGCCTAAAAGTGTAAAGCAAAACAGCTACAAACTTTTCAATCTTCAACCTTCACCTAATTTCGTGAAAGAAGTCTATTTATACAAAGCTGGAATTTTCGGACAAAATTACCCTTTTGGAGGTTCTGTGACCGCACAATTTTGTGTGCAGTCTGCACTTCTCTTCAGCACTTGACAAGAGTTGATTCTGCGGCCACACAATTCTAGATTGCGGCCGCATGGAACTCTTCTACGGACCGCATATTTCCCGAGTGCGGTCGCATAATTGATTTATGCGGACGCACAATTGTTGTGCGGTCTGCATTTCTTTTTGACCTTGAAATGAACTCTTTGAACTTTGGCTCTCTGGTAGCTTCTGCGGCCGCATAATAATTGTGCTGTCTGCACTTTGCACTAGAGCTTTGTTTATTTTTCTTAACAATTTACGGCCGCAGATAAAAATTTATGGTCCGCACTTGAGCTTGTATGCTTGATTTTTGTCCTTGTTCAGATCCCTCCTTCTTGAGTCGGAATCTATTGTAGTGGCTCATTTTCTAATACTCCTGCAAGTAAGCACATTTCATCAGTTTTCGGGAATACCTTTATATATTGTTGGATTAAAACAAAAGCCAAAAGACGCTAATAAGTAGTCTAGATCCCCACTTATCAACTCCACCAAACTTATGCTTTTTCCAAACTCACATCAACTGGGACCAACAATTACCCACAACACTTATGAATTATCAACAAGGCAATGATTTGAAATTTTAAGAACAAATACTTCAAATGTTATACGTGAGCACCAAGAGTTGACTTTACTCATCAAAGAAGTTCACTCTTTCATGTAGGTCATTGTGGATCCCAAACTCCTCCCCTTCTACTCCCCGTTAGCATATCTCACTTAAGAATGTAGCCCTCAATTCAAGGATTTGTGAAAAGTTCGTTCGTCTCTCTCACAAGAATTCACAAGTACGGCTCTAAGTACCATATGCTTTCCTCTCATGTAAATCACCACTAATGTAAGTTCACTCGACTCGAAATTACGTAGGGCTTTTTCGAAATGTAACGAAGGCTTTATGACTAAGGTAGGAAATGTTGGAATATAATGGGTTCATCTTTCCTTAAGAACTCCATTTTCTCTCTTTGGCTCATGCGTTACCGACTCTTTGAGGCATTTTCTTTTTCCTAAGGGAAACTAGAAAGACTTGACATCACTCTTTCTTGGTCATGATATTCATACTCTCCTTCTTTGTTTTCTCCATGCTCTGCATTTTTTCTTTTCTCTGAATCCCTTCAACTCTTCAATTTATTCACTTTCTTTTTGAATTTTTCTTTTGTTCTTTATTTCTTTTTCTTAGCCTTTCCTTTACTTCATTTATTTTCTCTTTTGTACCTTGATACCACTTTCAAACTCGCCATCTCTTTTTACACCTTAAGGAAAGCTTAGGTGCCAAGAGAGGGTAACTACAAAAAGGATAAAGGCTTGTAACATGGTTGTCAAATGAGAAAGGTTTAAGGCTCAAAAGGGTTGACTAGGTATAATGATGCGTGGCTAGAATTCATGATTTTAAGCATTATATACCTTGCATTTTATGTGCTTTAATGATAAAAATACACGTCGTATGTGCCTAATGGGGTTTATTTTATGTGTAGGTGAATTGGA
>ML404867.1:63367-88597 GCA_005239525.1 Nicotiana knightiana
TACACGTTTAGGGTTTATCCTAAACATATAAATAGACCCAAAAACATAACATGGTTGGAGATTATTGATCATTGAAGGAGATTATTATGCAGGATTGAAGGGGATTGAAAGATTGAAGTGGAGGAACACACACCACACTTGGAAAAAGCTTCTACTTAGTTTTTATTCTCTTCTCTTCTTTTAGTTTCATAGTTTATTAGTTCTAGAGTTTTGGGTGCTACATGAACGATGTAGTTGAAGCTTGAACTATTCTTATTGTTTTATCTTAATTGGTTGGTTGATTCAATCTTGCGCTTAATTATTTAATTGCTTGATCACCAATTGAATACTATCTACGAATCTAGGGTTGAACTCGGGAGAGGGAATTCTAGATTGCATATAAGATTGGGTAGAGCAAGATCTTAACCCTTCACGGGTGCGGATTTGCGGTTAGGATAGGAATATACCTAATCGCCTTGTTTGGTTATTATACGGGAATTATTAATGCGTTCTTGTTAATCCTGATTCCATAGGAATATAGGCGTTAGGTTAGCTTGAATAGGCGAGTTGTACTTCGGGAGAAGGCTACGAGCAATATTAACCTCGTCAATCAATAAACCTGATTTGAAGATTTAGGTCGAAAACTCAACGTGATTGTTTGCCAACCCATAACTCTAGAATATCAAATTACATTGAATTCGTCTTTAAGTTAGTTGTCTCTTTAATCTCTTAATTTACTATTTTAGATTAATTTTAGTTAAATATTTGTTTGAGTTTACTTTAGTTAATAGTTAATCACAAGTCCCTGTGGGTACGATATCTGGACTTAAAATCCTATATTACTTGTCGACCACGTACACTTGCGTGTGCATTGGGAAATCAACCAACATATAACATTATTGGTGGGCCATGTAAAATTCAAAACGGCCCAAGGAGAGCCTACAATAATTTCTCAAGCCAAGTAAAACTCAAAATTTCGCCTAGAAACACATTCGAGGTAAGTTCTAGACCATTCACACGTGTACTTGGACTTGTAACATCTCACACATCTGGATCTTTAAAGAGGATAGAGTCGAGGGCCCACAATAACCATATTCAAGATTGAAAATCACTAATAGTTTAGCTAAACCACTCGATGATTGCCTAAGTCAACACAAGAGTCACAAGGTCACTAACTAGAGCTATTTTTTGCCAATAACTTGTTTTCAATCATAAGCATGTAGTTAAGTGTATTGGTACCAAGTGAATCATGCTTGACTCTCTTATTGATTATTACTACTATTACCTAAACATCAAAAATAGACTCAATCCCTTAAGAAGGTTGTCACGCCATCCATCGTTGGGAAGAGTCACCCAGTTCACACAAAAATTACCTTTGGAAACAATCGTGGCATTAAGTAAACCAAAGGCTTATTGATCACTTAAACTTAAAAAGAAACTACTAAATAAAAAAGAAGCTATGAATTAAACTACTAAAAGCATAAATGAATATACAAACTGAGAAAGAGAAAGAGAATATATACATCAATAGAGAGAGAAGAATATGTACATAATGAAAATGAAAAAAAAAAGGAAAATGTTATCAGTTATTACAGGCCAATGTCATGTCAAATCAAAATAGACTCCATCCCCTTGAATAAAAATAAGCATTGTCCTAAATTCTTAACAAAATCAAAATAAGGAAGGGAATGAGTAGACATGACTCCCTATGTGGTCTCAGTGTCCATAGTAGCATCACCTCCCTAAGGCTCCTCCAACTGGATCTCATCATCCTCTGCTCGGGGAGTATCTGGGTTGGTGAACATCTGTAGCACCGCCTCAACAGTGTGGGCAGCAAAGTCTGGCTCCTCAGACTGGCCAACTGGTGCCACTGGTGCTGATGGTGTTGCTGGGTCTGCTGGATCTGTCTCTATTAGTAAGTCAAATGGAAGATCACCAGCTACTGCTATCTTGGTCACCTCTCGTCTCAACTTGTCAACTGATACCCTTGAAGCCTGGGATTTCCTCATTTCTTCACCTGCTTCCCAAACTCCTCAATTGCTCTCCCATGTGCCACCAAAGTGTCCATGATGGTATTTTGATTCTCTAATATCTTCTTCAAAGTTTCCTCCACTAACGAAGGAATCTAGGATGCTGGGGTAGCAGCCTATGCTGCAACATCACTGCATAAGTCAGAGAGCTTTGTAGTAGCTGTCTGTATCCAGTTGTTGAGATGCGCCAGGAGACTCGCATGGTAGAGAGTTTATAAGTATAGGAGGAAGGCACTGATATTGATGGCCATGAAGTTGGAGGTGGAGACATAGCAGCTGCCTCGGTGGAAGGCCTACCTGCTGTACAAGGCATGGTAGCTAAATATGAAACTACCACCGATGGCTCATCAGACCGGCCTACGGTAGTAGTCGACTTACCATTGTTCTTCGGGTTCCTTCGGTCCTTCAGAGAGTACCAGGAGAAGGGCTTCTTATCCCTAACCTTTCTATCAAAACTCTTGGGCTCCACCCCCGCATCCGTGAGATACTCCGTGATAGTGTTGGGATATGGATAGGAGCTTTCACCCTGGCTGACAACCAGCGACATGTTGGTCGACATGATGGAACCCATATTGATTGTGTACTCGGCCATGATGGAGGCAACTAAGACTGCCTTGGGATTTGGGAGATTGTTCTCATTCTGGCTCGGGTCTATACAACTGCACAAAAATGTTTGCCACCCTTTTGCCTCAAGGTTGAGGGTAGCCTTCTTAATTGGAACCCCTGTTGTGATCCATGGGGGTGGTGGTCTTGGAGCTTCTAGTATCTCAGCTAACCTAGGGCAAGCCTCATCACCCTTTGCAAACTTCTCCAAATATTAAACTGACTTCACATCCTCGAGCCCAAATAGGTGTTTAGGGTGCTATGATCAAATATTACTTTCAAATTTATCACCTTAGTCACCTTAATCCCCTTCTTGATGTGCGCCACATTGGCGTAGAATTCACGGACTAGGTGCTCCTTGGCATCCACAACACTTTGAGTGAACCATGTCCTCCCTTCTCTCTCCCAAAACTGCTTTGCCACATTCAGATTGAACCTATCCAAATCTTTCAAAAGAAACTGACGTTCAAGTATGAGCGATCTTTAAGGCCACCTATCTCGGAACCTAGTAAAAATGGTCAGGATCACGAATCTATTTTCCCAAATTTTTTTCTTTTTCGACCTCCTGAGGCCGGCAACTTTGGTATCACCCCATTCGATCGACATCCGGAATATCAGCATCATCATCAACTGTGGCTGGTGCGGCGGGGGTGTGGGTAGATGAGGGTTCTGAATCCTGACAACCATCTTCCGAACCCTCAGAAGTGCTTGCTGAGGTGGAAGGCTCATTATGGAGCTGGTATCTCCCTAACAATTGCTGTGGCTGAAATTGGGCCTCAGGTAGTGCTTCCACAGAGTGGCCTTCTGATGCTTCCCTAGATGGGATGTATGGACTCGATTCTGAGGGCTTTCTGGCCGTACCTCACCCGGTGGTCGCCTTTTTAGATATTACTTTTTGTGCAGAGAGTGGTAGGGTGCCCCTACCTCGGCCTCAGGAGGGCTCACCCCTCCCTTTGGATGTATCACCCCGTCCCCTTGATCTAACCATTGTCTGTAATACAAAGCAACAGAAATCAGTTACAATTCAAATACAGAATATCAAATAGTTGCAGACAAAATAGTGTGCAGGTTGGGGAAGTACTGTCCACATATTTTTGGGTGCGACCGTGGATGGGCTTGTGCGGATCGCACAATTTTGGATGTGTGGCCAGTAGTGGTTCTGCGTTCCGCACAATTTTGAGTGCGACCGCACAATTCAAGTGCGTTCTGCTCAATCTTGAGTGCGACCGCACAATGTAAGCTCAAACATGTAAACTCTCTGATGTCAGAGAATCGATCAATCTGCGGCCGCACACACTTTTCTGCGGCGGCGGTTCAATATATGTGGACCGCCTAATTTTGAGTGTGGTCCACACAATCAATGCACAACAGTTGGCCTAGCTTAATGATCTGCGGATCGCACAATTCAAAAACACATGGAAGTTAACTTAGGGTTTTTAATTCAGGCACAATTCAGACATGGTATTGGCAATTTAGACATGATATACAGTTTACCCATCCCCCAATTAGCAAGTAGGAAGTTACCCATACGATTTTAAGCTCTCATGATGATTCATTTGACATTTAGGCCTAAAAATAACTAAACTAATTATGAAAAAAATTGAAAAAATTGAAAAATTTTAAAGATGAATTGAGCATATCAGTAATGTAGTGATGCATGGAGAATCAAAGATAATGAAGTGAGTTTGAGATACTTGAATCAATTTGAGTGAACTATGCTTGCCTTACTGTCAAATGTTCAGAGTGTGTAAAGTTTGAATAGTAGTGAGGAGGAACTATTTATAGGTGGCCAATTAGGGCATGGATTCACGAGCTGAGTGCGGCCGCACAATTATATTTGCGGTCCTCACTCCTTGCATGTTACCACTTTTACCCATTTGATGATTTGCGATCTGCACAATTCTGAGTGCGGCCGCAGATTTTGGTGTGGACTGCACATTTCTTTGTGCAGCCACACTTTGGCCATTCCTCTGACGTGCAAAACTTCAAAGATTTTGCAATTTCTGATCTCCAATTGTGCGGCCGCAGAGCTCTTTCTGCTGCGCCCTTAATAATTGTGCGGTCCCACAATAAATATGCGGTCTGCACTTTTTCCACACTTAGCCATTTTTTCCTGAGCACAGTTTTTGCAAAACACACTCATTCCTGCAACATACTTCAAAACCATTTAGCACAAAACAAGACCTATTTAAAGAATAAGAAAAAGGAGAAGAAAAAGAAACATGGGTTGCCTCCTAAAAAGCGCCTGATTTAACGTCGCGGCACGACACAGATTACCATCCGTAACTGAGATTTAAACAACAACACAAGATCACCTTCTCTAAACTCCTTGTTCCGAATGTACTTGTCATGGAGGTAGTTCATCTTCTCCTTGTATAAAGATGAACTTGTATATGCATGGTACCAGAATTCATCGAGCCCTTAAGTTGGCGGCGACATGCCACTCAAGATTTAGATTCTTCAAAGTCCACATGGCCTTGTGCTCAAGTTCCACCGGAAGGTGACAACCTTTACCGAACACCAACCGGTATGGAGACATCCCAATCGGTGTTTGTTAGCCGTCCTATAAGCCCATAAAGCATCATCAAGTTTCTTTTACCAATCCGCCGATTGGCATTCACTATTTTTGACAAAATACTCTAATATCCCGGTTGGACACTTCCACTTGTCCGCTTTCTTGAGGGTGATAGGGCGTCGTGACTTTGTGAGTGACACCATACTTGGTGAGTAAGGTGTCGAAAGCTTTGTTGCAAAAATGCGATCCCCCATCACTTATGATGGCCGTTGGAGCACCAAATATTATGAAGATGTTCTTTTTCAAAAATACCACCACGCTTCTAGCTTCGTTGTTAGGTAGAGCAACGGCCTCAACCCATTTTGACACATAGTCCACAACCAAAATGTAGGTGTTCCCACAAGAGCTTACAAATGGTCCCATGAAATCAATGCCCACACATAGAAAATATCAATTTCCAAGATGGTGGTGAGGGGCTACTCATTTTTTTTTGAAATCCTACCGGCCCTTTGACATTCATCACAATGCTTGACTAGATCACTTGCGTCCTTGTAGATTGCAGGACAATATAATCCACAACTCAATACTTTGGCCGCCGTTCTTGCTCCACCATGGTGACACCGTATGGTGAAGAATGGCAAGCCCCAAAAATTTCAACTTGTTCCTCTTTCGGCACACATCTTCTAATCACACCATCGGTACAAATACGGAAGATGTACGGTTCATCCCAATAATAGTCAAGGCAATCCCGTTTGAACTTCTTCCTTTAGCTTGAAAAGAAATCATTTGGTACATAACCACTCATAAGATAATTTTCTAAGTCACCTAACCACTGCATCTTGGTCATTGAAATGACTAGAAGTTTCTCGTCGAGGAAGGAGTCATTGATTTCAAGGCCGTCATGTGGCCTCCTCTCCTTTTCCAAGCGAGACAAGTGGTCCGCCACTTGGTTTTCCTTGCCTTTGCGGTCATGGATGTCTAGATCTAACTCTTGCAATAAAAATACGCATCTCATTAACCGTGCATTTGAATCTTTCTTGCTCATTAGGTACCGAAGTGTCGCATGATTTGTGTGGACAATCACCTTTGTACCCATAAAGTACTTGCGGAACTTTTCCATAGCAAAAATAATAGCAATGAGCTCTTTTTCGGTCACAGTGTAATTGAATTGGGCATCATTCATGGTCTTACTAGCACAGTAGACCGGATGAAAGACCTTGTTTATACGCTACCCCAAAACTACTCCAACCTCCACATTACTAGTGTCACACATGACCTCAAAAGGTAAGCTCAAATTCGGGGCGGTGATAATAGGGGTAGTTGTCAATTTGAACTTGAGCTATTCAAATTCCTTCATGCAATCTTCATTGAAATGGAATTTGACATCTTTCTCCAAAATCTTACACAAGGGTTTCACCACTTTGGAAAAATCCTTGATGAAACACCGGTAGAACCCCGCATGACCCAAAAAACTCCTCACTACCTTCACGAATGTTGGAGGTGGAAGTTTAGAAATCACCTCTATTTTCTCCTTGTCGACCTCAATGCATTCTTTGAAATATTGTAACCAAGGACAATGCACTCCTCAACCATGAAGTGACATTTCTCCCAATTGAGCACCAAGTTCGTCTATTCACATATTGCCAAGACCTTATCCAAATTTTTCAATCAATCATCAAAAGGATTCCCGACCATAGCAAAAGTCATCCATGAAGACTTCAAGGTAATCCTCCACCATGTCCGTGAAGATGTCCATCATATACCTTTGAAAAGTCGCTGGTGCATTGCATAACCCAGATGGCATTTGCTATAATGCGAAAGTAGAATAAGGACATGTGAAAATAGTCTTCTCTTGATCCTCCATAGCAATACGAATTTGAATGTATCCGTAATAGCCATCAAGGAAACAATAGAAAGCACGGTCGGCCAACCTATCAAGCATTTGATCTAGGAAGGGAAAAGGAAAATGATCCTTCCTTGTGACTTTGTTGAGCTTGTGATAGTCCATACATACTCTCCACCCGGTCACCTTTCTTGTAGGAATCAACTCGTTCTTTTCATTGGTGACCACCGTCATGCACCCTTTCTTTGGGACACATTTCATCGGAAAAGTCCACGAACTATCGAAAATGGGGTAAACAACCCCAGCATCCAACAACTTTATGATATCTTTTTTGACCACCTTTTGCATTGCTTCATTTAGCCTTGTTTGATGTTCAACGGAGGGTTTGGCATACTCCTCCAAAATAATCTTGTGCATGCAAAATGCGAGGCTTATACCCCGAATATCCGCCAATGTCCATCTGATAGCTTTTTTCCTCTTTTGTAGCACCGCCAATGTGGAGCCTATCTGCACGTTAGTCAAACAAGAGGAAAGAATAATCGGTAAAGTAGAACAACGGCCAAGGAATTCATACCTGAGATGCGGAGGCAATGACTTTAACTCCAAAGTGGGAGGCTCCTCATTTGAGGGATTTGTTTGAGGAGTCTTCCAATTTTAAAGACCCAAGGACAATTTGCATGGTTCATAAGTGTATGACCCCATGCCTTGTAGTGCATTCACACATTCCACATAACCATCCTTCTCGTCATCATCGAGGTTTAGCAAAACGGCCTCCAATGTTTCATCAACATTCATCGTGGCCCTAGTATCATCTATAATCACATCGGTCACCAGGTCCACAAATGAACAAACTTCATTGCTATACGATTGCCTCATAGATTTGCACACATGGAAAACCATCTTTTCATCACCCACCCGGAAAGTGAGTTCACCTGTTTCCACATCAACAAAAGCCTTCCCCGTAGCAAGGAAAGGTCTACCCAGAATATTCGGCACCTCATAGTCCACTTCACAATCAAGAATCACAAAATTCTCCGGGAGGATGTATTTATCAACACGAAGCAACATATCACCAATTATACCGCACGGTCTCTTAATGGTACGATTCGCCATTTGTAATCTCATAGATGTGGGTCTTGGCTTCCCAATTCCTAACATCTCGAAAATCGGATAGGGCATCAAATTGATACTTGGCCCAAGATCACAAAGAGGTTTAGAAAAGTCGGCAGTTACAATAATACAAGGGATTGTGAAAGCACCGAGATCTTCCAATTTAGGAGCCATTGAGTGCACAATTGCACTCACATGATGAGTCATATTTATAGTTTCACAATTCATCGACCGCTTCTTTATCACCAATTCCTTCATGAACTTTGCATTACCTGGCATTTGCTCCAAAGCCTCAACCAATGGCACATTAATAGATAGGTTCTTCATCATGTCAATGAACTTTTTGAATTGGTTCTCGCCATTTTTCTTGGCAAGCCTTTCAAGGTATGGAGGAGGAGGCCTTGGCATTGGTGCCTTAGCCTTTGGGACTAACGGTCCAGTATGTCAACAATGTGCTCCCTATACGGGTTCACTTCCTCTTGAGTCTCCTCCATATTGTCATCAATATCAATCCTTACTTCGTCATTTTCTTGCACCACATTATTCGGAATCTCATCTGCTTGTATCAATTGGTCATCATCCACAATCTTCTTTTGACTTGAGGTGGGTGCATCCATACCTTTTCCAATGCTTGCAGTTACGACCATGATATGTACCGTGTTGTTCCCACCCTTTGGGTTCACCACCGTGTCACTTGGTAGTGCCCTCTTAGGACGAGTAATTAAAGCTTGCGAGATTTTCCCCAATTGAACTTCTAAATTACGAATTGAAGTATTGTGAGAGGCTAGTTAAGCATCGAATTTGGCATTCTTATCCATTATTTGTTTTAACATGTTCTCAATTCGCCCAATCTCATTGTTGGAAGAGCCTGTACCATAGGAAGGATAAGGAGGCGGGTTGCTCGGTTGTTAATACATCGGGGACCTTTGAAAGCCCGACCCCCATTTTTGTTGGTTATTATTCCACCCCCCTTAGTTGTTGCCTCCCCAATATCCTTGTCTATTTCCACCCAATTGCTTTGGTTGTTTCGACCATTCCAATTTCCTTGATTGTTCCAATTTCCTTGGTTGTTACCACCATTCCTATTGCTTTGGTTGCTAGAATTCAAATTCCCTTGATTACCATGAGGTCGCCATTGTTGACTTAGGCCTTGAGAGTTGTTTCTTTGACCTTGGAAGTTGTTCACATATTGTACATCCTCCTCTTCCCTTGATTACCATGAGGTCGCCATTGTTGACTTAGGCCTTGAGAGTTGTTTCTTTGACCTTGGAAGTTGTTCACATATTGTACATCCTCCTCTTGTTCATTGTAAGATTCATCTTGATCAAACCTATTATCTTCTTGCACATAATGTTCCGCACGATTTTGCACTTGAGGACCATTTTTCCTTCTCTTTTTTACCATCATATTAACTCCCTCCATTGCATTTACTTTCTTAGGACCTTTAACTTGTTGAAGTTGAGCCTTGGCTAATTGATTCATTGTGGTGGTCAACTTGGCAATTGCTTGCCCATGATCATGCAATTCTTTATGTAGGTGAACCACGTTTGGATCACCTTGAGGAAAATTTTCTCTAATTTTCCATGGCGATGAAGTATCCTACATTTCATCTAAGATATCACAACCTTCCACATATGGCATTATCATGAAATTTCCACTAGCAAGTTGGTTGACCATGCATTGATTAATAGTATTGATCCCCCTATCGAAAGTTTGTTGAATCATAGCCTCTGTCATGTCATTGTTTGGGCACTCTTCCACCATAGTTCGGTACCTCTCCCATATCTCATGCAAAGGCTCATAGGGTTCTTGTTTGAATGCTAGAATCTCGTCTCTAAGAGTAGCCATATGCTCGGGAGAAAAGAACTTGGAAATAAATTTCTCCGCCAACTCATCCCATGTACGGATGGAATGGTTTGGAAAGCTTTCTAAACAATCCAAGGCTTTCCCTCGTAGAGAGAAGGGAAATAGCCTCAACCTTAAAGAATCCTCGGAGACGTTTGTCTGTTTACTCCCCCAACAAGTGTCCACAAACCCCTTCAAGTGTTTGTAGGTATTTTAATTCGGAGCCCCGGTGAAGAATCACCATTGCTCTAGTAGTGTGAGCATAACATTCATGATTTAAAAGTTGCCCGCCCTAATGCAGGGTAGGACTATGGCACTTGCACATTCTTCATTTGGCAACACCCAGTGTGGAGCCGCTCTTGGTGGGAGGGGGGGAGGGGGGGTGGAACGGGAACGTTGTCTTGAGGCAGTCGGCCCCGTCTATTTTCATGAGGTTCTAGAGGAACCTCTTTAACTTGGTCATCTTCCACGTGCACATTCCCCAGTTGCATGTTAGTGAGAGGGACATAGTTGTTGAGAGCCATTGTTTCACCTATAATTGTTTCACCAAAAATATTAGTAACATGGAAGGAAAAGAAGACAATTCATACACAAAGGCAAATATATAGCTAAATCCATTTTTAGCTCCCCGGCAACGGCGCCAAAAAATTTTCTCGTCCAAGTCACACCTCTATTCGGGGTTGTGAACCGGTCGATTGCAATAATAATACCCAATAAGGAGTCGGGACAGGGAGCTGAGATGGGATTATTGGTATATATTTGGATAAAGCATGTGAAGTATCCTGGTTGCACTTCCACAAATATGGTTTTGTTTTTACTTCTAAAATATGCTAAGGATTTCAATTCTAAGAAATAAAACTAGAGAATGTTATATTTGTTGTTCTTTTAAAATAATGTAAAAGGCCTAGGGCTATGACTGTCACCTCCGTGTTTGACTAAGAAGTTGTAAACTTTAGAGCAGGTTTCGTTGGTCGGGTCATATTATAGTTATCAACACACAATTACCCACTCAATACCTCTCGATAAGAGAATGGTTTTGCCCAACTTGGCTTTCTCAAGTCCAAATGGGTATAATATAAAACAGTTGATAAATTGCTCAAGTCGGGTTTTACTATCTCTAGGTTCAACCCTTTAATTGGGACTATCATCTCTTGATTTCATCCCAAATTCTTGTTAGCCAAGTTTTCATAGACTAAGTCTCTCTTTCTTAAGTAGAGACTAAGTCTATTAGGATTGAACTAATATTTGCAACCATTAATTCTACAATTAATAACAAGAAAAAGGCCAAATAATAAACATCCAACCATAAACAAGCCCTAAATCAAACACCCATTAGGTTCACACAGTAGGGTTAGTTCACAACCCTAGCTAAAAATCTAGCTACTCATAGTGGGTAAAGAGGAATATAAAGAAGAAAAGTTGATAAAACTTATATTACAAGATTAAAAGATGAAAATCCAATGTTAAATCAACAATATAAGCTAAAGTTGCCTAAAAGGGTAAAGATAAATGACTACAGACTTTTCAATCTTCAAAACATCACCTAATTTTGTGTAAGAAGTCAATTTTTATAAAGCTGGAATTTTTGGAAAAAAATGCCCTTTCGGAGGTTCTACGGCCACACAATTCTGTGTGCGGTCCGCACTTCTCTTCAGCTTTTGACAGGAGTTTATTTTGCGGCTGCACAATTCTGGATTGGGGCCTCATCTCATAAGTTCTGTGGTCCACACTTTGCACTGGAGCTATGTTGATTTTTCTTCTCAATTTGCGGCTGCAGATAAAAATCTATGGACCGCAATTGAGCTTGTATGCCTGATTTTTGTCCTTGTTCAGATCACTCCTTCTTGAGTCGGATTCCATCGTAGTGTCTCATTCTCCAATACTCCTGCAAGTAAGCACATTTCATTAGTTTTCAGAAATACCTTTAAATAGTTTTGGATTAAACGAAAACCAAAAGGCACTAATAAGTGGTCTAGATCCCCACATATCAACTCCCCTAAACTTAAGCTTTTCCTTATCCTCAAGAAAATAAGGTAATTCCCACCTCCAAAAGATAAGGGCTATTCCAACTAATCCACGGTGAATAAAACATACATCAACTGGGACCAACAATTACCCACAAAACATATGAATTATCAACAAGGCAATGATTTGAAAATTTAAGCACAAATAGTTCTAATGTGACACTTGAGTATCAAGAGTTGACTTTACTCATCAAAGAAGTTCGCTCTTTCATGTAGGTCATTATGGATCCCAAACTCCTCCTCTTATACTTCCCGTTAGCATATCTCACTTAAGAACGTAGCACTTAATTCAAGGATTTGTGAAAAGTTCGCTCGTCTCTCTCAAAATGATTTCACAAGTACGGCTCTAAGTACCATATGCTTTCCCCTCATGTAAATCACCACTAATGTAAGTTCACTCGTCTTGAAATCACATAGGGCTTTTTCGGAATGTAACGAAGGCTTTTGGACTAAGGTAGGAAATGTTGGAATAAAATGGCTTCATATTTATTTAAGCACTCCATTTTCTCTTTTCGGCTCATGCTTTACTGACTCTTTGAGGTATTTTCTTTTTCCTTAGGGAAACTAGAGAGACTTGACAACAATCTTTCTTGGTCATGATATTCATTCACTCCTTCTTTGTTTTCTCTATGCTCTACATTTTTGCTTTTCTTTGAATCTCTTCAACTCTTCAATTATTCACTTTCTTTTTGCATTTTTCTTTTGTTCTTTCTTTATTTTTCTTTGCCTTCCCTTTTCTCCATTTTTTTAATCTTTTTTTTTACCTTGATACCACTTTCAAATTCGTCGTGTCTTTTTGTACCTTAAGGAAAGCTCGGGTGCCAAGAGAGGGTCACTACAAAATGGGTAAAGGCTTGTAACATGGTTGTCAAATGAGAAGGTTTAAGGCTCAAAAGGGTTGACTAGGGATAACATCATTGGTGGGCCATGAAAAATTTCAAAAAGGGAAAAGGAGAGCCTACAATCATTTCTCAAGCCAAGCAACTTAAAATTTCTCCTAGAAACACATTCGGGGCAAGTTCTAGACCATTCGCACGTGTACTTGGACTTGTAACAAAACATCTCACACAGCTGGATAATTAAAGAGGATAGAGTCGAGGGCCCACAATAACCATATTCAATATTGAAAATCACTAATAGTTCAACTAAACAACTCGATGATTGCCTAAGTCAATTCAAGAATTACAAGGTCACTAATTAGAGCTATTTTGTTCCAATAACTTGTTTTTAATCATAAGCATGCAGTTAAGTGTCTTGGTACCAAGTGAAACATTCTTGACTCTCTTATTCATTATACTACTATTAACTAAACATCAAAAATAGACTCAATCCCTTAAGAAGGTTGTCATGCCATCCATCGTTGGGAAGAGTCACCCGGTTCACACAAAAACCACCTTTGAAAAAAATCAGGGCATTATGAAAACCAAAGGATTATTGATCACTTAAACATAAAAAGAAACTACTAAATCAAAAAGAAGCTATGAAGTAAACTACTAAAAGCATAAATGAATATACAAACTGAGAAAAGGAAAGAGAATATATACATCAATTGAGAGAGAAGAATATGTACATAATGAAAATAAAAAGAAGAAAATGTTATCAGTTATTACAAGCCAATGTCAAATGTCAAATCAAAAAAGATCCACCCCCCTCAATAAAAATAAGCATTGTCCTCAATTCTTAACAAAATCAAAATAAGGAAGGGAATGAGTAGAGAGGACTCCCTATGTGGTCTTAATGTCCATAGCAGCATCACCTCCCTCAGGCTCCTCCAACTGGATCTCATCATCCTATGCTCAGGGAGTAGCTGGGTTGGTGAACACCTGTAGCACCGCCAAAGCAGTGTGGGCAACAAGGTCTGGTTCCTCAGACTGGCCAGCTGGTGCCACTGGTTCTAATGGTGTTGTTGGGTCTGCTGGTACTGATGGATCTATCTCTATCAGTAAGTCAAATGGAAGATAACCAACTACTGCTCTCTTGGTCAACTCTCGTCTCAACTTGTCAACTGATTTCCTTGAAGCCTGGGATTTCCTCATCTTCTTCACCTGCTTCCCAAGCTCATCAATTTCTCCCCCATGTGACACCAAAGTGTCCATGATGGTCTTTTAATTCTCTAATATCTTCTTCGAAGTTTCCTCCACTGACGGAGGAATCTAGGGTGTTGGGGTAGAAGCATGTGCTGCAACCGCACTAGATAGGTCAAAGAGCTTTGTAGTAGCTGTCTGTATCCAGTTGTTGAGACTCGCCAGCATACAGGAGACTCGCAGCGCAGAGAGTGGATAAGTAGAGGAGGAAGGCATTGATACTGATGGTCCTGAAGATGGAGGTGGAGGCATGGAAACTGACTCGGTGGAAGGCTCGGCTACTGTAAAAGGTATGGTTGCTATAGAAAGCATGGCAGTTGAATCCGCAACTACCACCGATGGCTCCTCAGACTGGCCTACGGTAGTAGTCGACTTACCATTGTTCTTCACATTCCTTGGGTCCTTCAGAGAGTACCAGGAGAAGGGCTTCTTATCCCTAGCCTTTCTATCAAAACCTTTAGGTTCCACCCCCGCATCCGTGAGATACTCCGTGGTTGGGATACAGATAGGAGCTTTCACCCTGGCTCACAACCAGTGACATGTTGGCCGACATGATGGAACCCATATTGATTGTGTAACCGAACATGATGGAGGCAACTGAGACTATCTGGGGGCTGGAAGATTGTTCTCATTCTGGCCCGGGTCTATACGACTGCACAAAAATGTTTGCCACCTTTTTGCCTCAAGGTTGAGGGTGGCCCACTGAATGGGAACCCATGTTGTGATCCATGGTAGTGGTGGTCCTGGAGCTGCTAGTATCTCAGCTAACCAAGGGCGGGTTGCATCATCCATTGCGAACTTCTCCAAATATTGAACCGGATCCACATCCTCGAGCCTAAGTAGGTGTTCAGGGTGCTCTAATCAAATCTTACTTTCAAATTTCTCACCTTAGTCACCTTAGTCCCCTTCTTGATGTGCGCCACATTGGCGTAGAATTCATGGACTAGGTGCTCCTTGGCATCCACCACACTTTGAGTGAAGCATGTCTACCCTTTTCTCTCCCAAAACTGCTTTGCCACATTTGGATTGAACCTATCCAAGTCTTTCAAAAGAAACTGATTGTCACGCCCCAAAAACCGAGGAGCGTGACAAACTCTCAACCGAATAAACTCGACCGAGCAAGCCTGATAGATTTCATTCTATCCAAATTTATCTTTGAATAAAGAGGAGATGTACTCCATTTCATATTCTTAAAATACTCATTAACAACTTCCATTTTGTTTTCATTAGCAGTTTCAACCAAAATATCCAGAATATTACAATTTTTATACATATGATGAAAAACATGTTTTCCAAATACCAATATTTCTAATTCAATCCCCACTATCAAACACCACCCACAACCTGTCTACGGAGCCTCTAAATACAACTGAAGAGTAATATGGAAGTGCCGGCAACAAGGCTCCGGCTATACCTCAAAATACAAAGTACATAATAAACAAATGATATAGTATCCCGAAATGAAGTGTCTCACCAAGTCAGCTGAAAAGAAGATGCGCCACTAGTTGTGACCAACACTGTCTGCTATGGAACCACCTATATCCATTTAAAAATGTAGCACCTCCGATAAAAGGGACGTTAGTACTGTCGAATAGTACTAGTATATAAATCTAAACACCAACTCTAATATAAGGAACAAGGAAACAAATGAAAGGGGAAATAGTCATGTTATACAACAAAAGCTTCAAACAAAGTACTATAATGTCAAGTAGGTGAGCACATACGTTCTCGGTTCACTTTTCATCTTATTAGGTTGGTAATCTTAGTGCCATGTGCCAATATCTACAATATCTCCATGTTCTTACACAGAGTCCGATCTTAACCCGACCAACTAGGTCATTTCGTTTGAGACATCAACCTTGTCCAAAATTCTAATCATCATTTTCAGCACAATTACCACCATGTGTGTGGCATGGCGTCCGATCACGGGCCGATCGGCTAGGCCATCTCTATTGAGACATCATCCAATCAATAAATCATCTCATTTTACATTTCCTTCCCATCTTTTAATACATTGGCACGGGGGGATTTATTTATTAAATTGTTCTTAGCTCTTGTCCGTACTTTACATTTTCAAGTTTTCCCCTTTTTCATATTCGACATTATTATCACATCAATAAAATCTATCATGCAAAGCATTTCCACACATAAGGAAGAAGGCTTGGAAAATGTTAAGCATATGTAGGCGTTTCATACAATTTGTCATAGCGACCATCGTTCGATTCTTGACATAAATCCTTAACATTTCTCAATACAGATTCCTCATTTCAAACACATTCTCAAATAGCATGCCGATATGATAAGCATTTAGAACATTTATTGAACATGAATCTTTCCACACAACATATTAAGGCAACAAATTCTAGCATGATCAAGTTAGGAACTTACACCAAATACTTGAACACCAGGGGTTCGATCCTAAGAAGAATGGAGTTTAACCATACATACCTCAATAGAGGTTTTAGGAAAATTCTACTTTTAGAAGTCATTTTAAAATAGTTCAGTCGAGGCTCATTTCATAATCTGTTTCATATATTTTCTCATTTCATAGGCATCACTAGGCACAATGATAAACGTTATCCACACTTTATTTCCTCAGTTTATTTAATTCATTTTCAAACATCTTTATAGTTTATCAACAACTAAACGCACTCAATCAAGACATTTACCACACATACGAGTAATTAGGAGTATTAAGCATATCAAGTTTTCCTCACCTAATTGGTATACTAGTTTTCATTTAAAATACAACTCAAAGCCATACCATTTTAATAAGCAACCCATACTTTAAACATCTATCGTTCGATATAAGGCTCGTTCAGAATAATCAAGTTTAAGAATTTATAGGGGATAACCCAGAACGTAGAAATTAGGGATTTTGAGCCGGTCATGCTTAAACTTATGGAAACATTATGGAATTCAATTCCGAGAGAGAAAGTTTAGCCAACATACCTGGTTGAACCTTCCTTAAGTTACTACAGTACACCAACACCTCTAGCAATAATAATCTATAGGAAGATAGAGAAATAATAATTAGAAAGATTTCCATGGTGTAACTCTCTTAGGAATTTCATCAAACACCTAACATGTGAAATAGACTACAAGGTTCTACAATGGAAATTCCTTCTTCCCTCAACCAATTTCAACAAGAACTACCCAAAATAGTTCATTAATCCCACATACTATAACTTAGTGTCACATGCATGGCCTATTTCTAACCCCACAATATATTTGAAGTCTTAACCTCTAGCATGCAAGCTCTGGAATTAGGACTTACCCGGATGAAGGATAATCTAGCGGCTAGCTTCCTTGATTCTTGAAGATTTGAAAGCTAGGTTCCCTCTTCATCTCTCTACAGTGCTCTTACTTCCCTCTAAAACCATCAGAATATTTCCCCAAATGAATCCCCGTACGTAATTTATCAAAATGGAGTCGGGTTATAAAAATAGAAAAATGGACCCTCCGACTCAGATATGCGATCACAGAAAGGAACGCATAACAGATGTGCGGCCCGCAGAATGGTCGCATAATTAATTCTCAGAACTGGGATGTTTCAGGTTGGGTATGCGGCAGGTTTGCGACCCGCAGACTTATTCCACGGTCGCAAAATGCACTACAGACCTGATCTGCGGTTGCATAGTGTGCCGTATAATGGTCTTCAACTTAGTTCAACTTCTGCTTCACTCTGCGGCACTTATGCGGCCCACATATTGATTCTGCGATCGCAAACCTCAACACCTTAGTTCCGCGAAGATAAATTTACTACTTCTGAACATTTTAGCCTAACTCGGCACCACAAGACCTTAAATTACACAGCGAAATTTTCCGTGTCTTACATTCTCCCCCACTTAGGATCATTCGTCCTCGAATGAAAAGAAATGTCCGCCCCAAACACTTAACATAATCTATCTCTTTTATTACCTACCTCAAGTCCTTAAATTTTGACTAACTTCCAAAATATTAAGAAATTTTGGCAGAGTCTCCTTTGTAACTAGGCCTATCCACCTGCTAGAGAACCACCAAAACCATCCTAATAACACATCCACAACTCAACAAAGCACCACAATATATATGTCAATAACACTAATCTCAACATTACAAGCACTACACTATCATAATGATACCTGGACACGGACTGCACATTTTTAAATCATAATGCCTAGAAGGTACCTTTCAAATCAAAACCAATTGCTATACAATCAAGAGAAAATATTTTCTTTCCACGACATTGTCGGCCTTCAAGGTGGCCTCTTAGACTTACAGACTTTGCCATAACACCATTCACAAAAACAATCTCAACTCCCAAACTTATCTAACAAGGATGACAAATAGATACCTCGCATAAGCTAACTATCCATTAAATTCACCTTCAATAATCTCCACCAGAATGATGCACAAAGGATTTACAACTACCTTATTAGACATGGACATATGACAACACAGAATGCATGGAGAACAACGATGGGGAAACATCATACTCATACTGTGGCTTAATGTGAAATACACTTATGTCACCTTCATTATCAATTCACGTAACATATTCAGGGAGAAAATATTGATAATAACCCTCTTACACTCCTCAACTCCAATTCTCTAGGCGAAAACCCACACCAAACCTTTGATGACCTTCAACAATCACTCTAAGATGTGCTATCATAAATTGACCATAAAATTACCTATTGAATATATGTGATCAGAGGTTGATGCTCCCTCTTTGACATGTTCGAACCTTCAATCCCCAATAGATTTAATATGATGAGGAACAACAAAGTTCAATATTGGGATGGAATTATTCAGGAATCCATTAATGTGTTGAGTAGAGTATTTCATGAGGTCATATGCTAAGGGACACAAAGATCACTATTAGCGATGCTGACATGGTTAATCATTGTGACAGCATCAATTATTAGAAAAATAAGGCATAGAGGTAACTCAAACGCATTGATATTGTGGGAACCATGTACGTGATCCTGAGATATAAAAGAAGTGGGTCTTTCTAGACATGAGATACATGGGAGGCATGATCGGGAGGATGAAGACGTCAACATCAGCTATTCTTGGGAGGTGATGATTTATGCAAGGGATAGTAACAATTGTTCCTTTCCATATATGCCTTTCCTGACAATAGTAAGCTCTAAGGAGAAGTGGTCAAGTATGTTACACCGGTTGCCTCCTTGAGTGTAAGGAAAATCAGTTTAGCTCAAAATGGGAAGATTCTTGCAACATGGATGTGATAGTGATTTCAAGAAGAGAAAAAAAAATACATGAAGTCGAATTACACTCCTAACATTAACTAACACAAGGAATCTATGCCACAAGCCCATGAGGATGAAAAGAAGTTAAACACTTATGGGATTATCATAATTCAAACAGCTTAAACCTTCCCTATAATTGATCCTATATCAGACAACTACATTTATGACAACTTGTCTTCCAAATCAATATGCTCATGATATGTGAAAAAATATGAAAGCATCTAATCTCAACCTTTCATGAGTGAAACCATATATCTAGGACATCTTAATATTGGGATGAAATCATATATTGGTTAGAGGGGTTCTAATAGTTAAAGTGATGCTCCGGGGAGAAATTAAAATAAAACTCCTATCCACCACGGGAGGTGGAATGCCAAGGATAGAAAAACTCCCCTCACATGACAATGACATAGTCAAGGATTCCAGAAGTCCAGTGTGTAAAGACAACGGAACCCAATGAGACAGTATAAAATAATCATGGAAGGTTTGCAGATGTCATAATGAGTTCTCCATGGATTTTTACTTGAGAAGTACCCAGATGCTAATGAAATTTTTTGAGGCCTTACAATGATGCTCAAGTGTGAGCGATATCGGAAGACACCACTTTCGAGGCCTAGTAAAATTTGTCAGGATCACGAATATATCTTCCCAAATTTTATGATGATGATGATATTCCGGATGACAATCGAGGAGGTGATACCAGAGTTGTCGGCCTCTAGAGGTCGAAAAAGAAAAAATGGTGACTGGTACGGCAGGGGTGTGAGTAGATGAGGGTTCTGAACCCTGACTGCTATCTTCCGAACCCTCAGAAGTTCTTGCTGAGATGGAAGGCTCATTATGGAGCTGGTCTCTCCCTGGAAATTATTATGGCCCTCTGATGCTTCCCTAGACGGGATGTATGAACTCGATTCCAAGGGTTCTGTGGCCTTACCTCACCCGGTGGTTGCCTTTTTAGATAGCCTTTTTTGTGCGGAGAGTGGTAGGGTGCCCCTGCATCAGCCTCGGGAGGGCTCACTCCTCACTTTGGATGTATCACCTCGTCCCCTTGATCTAAACATTATCTGTAATACAAAGAAACAAGAACCAGTTACAGTTCAAATCCAGAATATCAAACAGTTGCAGACAAAACAGTGTGCAGGTTGGGGAAGTACGGTCCACACATTTTTGGGTGCGGGCGCAAATGGGTTTGTGTGGACCGCACAATTTTGGAAGTGCGTCCGCAGTAGTGGTTCTGGGGTCCGCATAATTTTGAGTGCGGTCCGCACAATCAATGCACAACAATTGTCCTAGCTTAATAATCTGTGGACCACTCAATTAAAAAACACAAGACAATTAACTTATGGTTTCTAATTCAAGCACAATTTAGACATGGTATTGGCAATTTAGACATGATACACAATTTACCCATCCCCCAATAAGCAAGTAGTAAGTTACCCACTCGATTTTAAGCACACTCATTCCTGCAACATACTTCAAAATTCGTTAGCATAAAACAAGACCTATCTAAAGACGAAGAAAAAGGAAAAGAATAAGAAAAAGAAGCGTGGGTTTCCTCCTAAGAAGCGCCTGATTTAACGTCGCGGCACAACACAGATTACCATCAATCACTTGAAGTGAATCACTGCCACGACATGGCCATCACTATCTTTTCCCAGATAATCCTTCACCCGGTGACCATTGACTCTACACACTTCATCATTTTTATTCTTCAAGTCCAATGCACCAAAGGGTGTAACACTCACAACCTCAAACAGGCCACTCCACTTAGACTTCACTTTTCCCAGAAACATCTGTAACTGAGAATTGAACAATAACACAAGATCACCTTCTCTAAACTCCTTGTTGTGAATGTACTTGTCATGGAGGTACTTCATCTTCTCCTTTATAAGGATGAACTTGTATATGCATGGTACTGGAATCTATCTAGCTCATTCAATTGTGCCACCCTTAAGTTGGCGGCGACATGCCACTCAAGATTTAGCTTCTTCAAAGCCCACATGGGCTTGTGCTCAAGTTCCATCAGAAGGTGACAACCTTTTGCGAAAACCAACCGGTATGGAGACATCCCAATTGGTGTTTTGTAAGCCGTCCTATAAGCCTATAAAGCATCATCAAGTTTGTTTTATCAATCCGCCCGATTGGCATTCACTATTTTTGACAAAGTACTCTGATCTTCTGGTTGGAAACTTCCGCTTGTCTGCTTGCTTGAGAGTGATAGGGGGTCATGACTTTGTGATTGACACCATACTTGGTGAGTAAGGTGTCAAAAGCTTTGTTGCAAAAATGCGATCCCCCATCACTTATGATGTCCCTTGGAGTACCAAATCTTGTAAAGATGATCTTTTTCAAAAATGCCACCACACTTCTAGCTTTGTCGTTAGGTAGAGCAATGGCCTCAACCCATTTTGACACATAGTCCACAACTACCAAAATGTAGGTGTTCTCACAAGAGTTTACAAATGGTCCCATGAAATCAATGCCCCACTCATCAAAAATATCAATTTCCAAGATGGTGGTGAGGGGAAACTCATTTTTCTTTGAAATCCCACAGGCCCTTTGACATTCATCACAACGCTTGACTAGATCACTTGCGTCCTTGTAGAGAGTAGGCCAATAGAATCCATGACTCAACACTTTGGCCGCCGTTCTTGCTCCACCACGGTGACCACCGTATGGTGAAGAATGGCAACCCCCAAGAATTTCAACTTGTTCCTCCTTTGGCACAGTCTAATCACACCATCGATACAAATCCAGAAGAGGTATGGTTCATCCCAATAACAGTCAAGGCAATCCCGTTTGAGCTTCTTCCTTTGGGTTGAAGAGAAATCATTCGGTACATAACCACTCACAAGATAATTTGCTAAGTCAATGAACCACAGTATCTCGGTCATTGAAATGGCTAGAATTTGCTCGTCGGGGAATGAGTCATTGATTTCAAGGTCATCATGTGGCCTCCCCTCCTCCTCCAAGCGAGACAAGTGGTCCGCCACTTGGTTTTCACTTTGTTTTTGGTCATGGATGTCTAGATCGAACTCTTTCAATAAAAGTACCCGTCTCATTAACCGCGCCATTGAATCTTTCTTGCTCATTAGGTACTGAAGTGGCGCATGATTTGTGTGGACAATCACCTTTGTACCCACCAAGTACGTGCAAAACTTCTTCATAGCAAAAACAATAGCAAGGAGCTCTTTTTTGGTCACAGTATAATTGAATTGGGCATCATTCATGGTCATACTAGAATAAGACCGGATGAAAGACCTTGATGATACGCTGCCCCAAAATTGCTGCAACTGCCACATTACTAGCGTCACACACGAGCTCAAAAGGTAAGCTCCAATTCGGGGCGGTGATAATCGGGGTAGTTGTCAATTTGAACTTGAGAAATTCAAATGCCTTCATGCAATCTTCATTGAAATGGAATTTGGAATCTTTCTCCAAAAGCTTACACAAGGGGTTCACCACTTTGGAAAAATCCTTGATGAAACTCCGGTAGAACCCCGCATGACCCAAGAAACTCCTCACTACCTTCACAGATGTTGGAGGTGGAAGTTTAGAAATCACCTTTATTTTTTCCTTGTCAACCTCAATGCCATTCTTTGATATCTTGTGGCCAAGGACAATGCATTCCTCAACCATGAAGTAACATTTCTCCCAATTGAGCACCAAGTTTGTCTCTTCACTTCTTGCCAAGGCCTTATCCAAAATTTTCAAGCAATCATCAAAAGGATTCCCGACCACAGAAAATTCATCCATGAAGACTTCAAGGTAATCCTCCACCATGTCCGTGAATATGGCCATCATACACCTTTGAAAAGTTGCTGGTGTATTGCATAACCCAAATGGCATCCGCTATAATGCGAAAGTACCATAAGGAAATATGAAAGTAGACTTTTCTTGATCCTCCAGAGCAATAAGAATTTGATTGTATCTGTAATACCCATCAAGAAACAATAGAAAGCACGGCCGGCCAACCTATCAAGCATTTGATCTAGGAAGGGAAGTGGGAAATGATCCTTCCTTGTGACTTTGTTGAGCTTGTGATAGTGCATACATACTCTCCACCCGGTCATCGTTCTTATAGGAATCAACTCGTTCTTGTCATTGGTGACCACAGTCATGCCCCCTTTTTTTGGGACACATTGCACCGGAGAAGTCCACGAACTATCGAAAATGGGGTAAACAACCCCGGCATCCAACCACTTTATGATATCCTTTTTGACCACCTCTTACATTGTATCATTTAGCCTTCTTTGATGTTCAATGGAGGGTTTGGCATACTCCTCCAAAATAATCTTGTGCATGCAAAACGCGGGGCTTATACCTTGAATATCCGCCAATGTCCATCCGATATCTTTCTTCCTCTTTTGTAGAACCGCCAATGTGGAGCCTACATGCACGTTAGTCAAACAAGAGGAAAGAATAACCGGTAAACTAGAACAAGGGCCAGGGAATTCATACCTGAGATGTAGAGACAATGGCTTTAACTCCAAAGTGGGAGGCTCCTCGTTTGAGGGATTTGTTGGAGGAGTCTTCCGATTTTTAAGCCACAAGGACAATTTGCGTGGTCCATAAGTGTATAACCTCATTCCTTGATATGCATTCACACATTCCACATAGCCATCCTTCTCGTCATCATCAAGGTTTAGCAAAATGGCCTCCAATTTATCATCAACATTCATCGTGGCCCTATTATCATCTATAATCACATCAGTCACATAAGGATTGCCGCATAAATTTTCACACATGGAAAACTACCTTTACATCACCCACCCAGAAAGTGAGTTCACCGGCTTCCACATCAACAAGAGCCTTCCGCGTAGCAAGGAAAGGTCTACCCAGAATAATTGACACCTCATAGTCCACTTCACAATCAAGAATCACAAAATTCACCGGGAGGATGTATTTATCAACATGAACGAACAAATAATCAATTATACTGCACGGTCTCTTCATGGTATGATCTGCCATTTGTAATCTCATAGATGTGGGTCTTGGTTTCCCAATTCCTAACATCCTAAAAACCGAATAGGGCATCAAATTGATACTTGCCCCAAGATCACAAAGAACTTTAGCAAAGTCGGCACTTACAATAGTACAATGGATTGTGAAAGCGCCGTGATCTTCAAATTTAGGAGCCATTTAGTGCACAATTGCACTCACATGATGATTCATCTTTATAGTTTCACAATTCATTGACCGCTTCTTTGTCACCAAGTCCTTTATGAACTTTACATAACCGGACATTTTCTCCAAAGCCTCAACCAATGGCACATTAATAGATAGGTTCTTCATCATGTCAATGAACTTTTTGAATTGGTTCTCACCATTTAGCTTGGCAAGCCTTTGAGGATATGGAGGAGGAGGCTGTGGCATTGGTGCCTTAGCCTTTGGCACTACCGGTTCCAGAATGTCAACAATGTGCTCCATATACGGGTTCATTTCCTCTTGAGTCTCCTATACATTGTCATCAATATCAATCCTTACTTTGTCATTTGCTTGCACCAAATTATTCAGAATCTCATCTTATTGTATCACTTGCTCATCATCCACAATCTTTCTTTGACTTGAGGTGGGTGCATCCCCACCATTTCCAATCCTTGTAGTTACGGCCATGGTATGTCTCGTGTTGTTCCAAGCCTTTGGGTTCCCCACCGTGTCACTTGGTAGTGCCCTCTTAGGACGAGTGTTTAAAGATGCAATATTTTTCCCAATTGAACTTCCAAATTGCGAATTGAAGTATTGTGAGAGGCTAGTTAAGCATCGGATTTGGCATTCTTCTCCATCATTTGTTTGAACATGTTCTCAATTCGCCCCATCTCATTATTGGAAGATCTTGGACCATGGGAAGGATAAGGAGGCGGGTTGCTCGGTTGTTGATACATCGGGGGACTTTGAAAGCCCGACCCCCAATTTCCTTGGTTATTGTTCCATCCCCCCCCCCC
>ML404867.1:88798-151381 GCA_005239525.1 Nicotiana knightiana
TTTTTTCCCCCCCCCCCCCCCCCCCTTTAGTTGTGGCCTCCCCAATATCCTTGACTATTTCCACCCCAATTTCTTTGGTTGTTTCAACCATTCCAATTTCCTTGAGTGTTATAATTTCCTTGGTTGTTACCACCATTCCAATTGACTTGGTTGCTAGAATTCCAATTCCCTTGATTACCATGAGGTCGCCATTGTTGTTGACTCGGGCCTTGAGAGTTGCTTTTTTCTCCCTTGGAAGTTGTTCACATATTGTATTTCCTCCTCTTGTTCATTGTAAGATCTATCTTGATCAAACCCACTATGTTCTTGCACATAATGTTCCGCACGGTTTTGCACTTGAGGACCTTTTTTCCTTATCTTGTTTACCATCATATTAACTCCCTCAATTGCTGGTCAACTCGGAAATTCCTTGCCCATGATCATGCAATTCTTTATGTAGGTGAATCACATTTGGATCACTTTGAGGAACATTTGCTCTACTTTTACATGTCGATGAAGTATACTTCATTTCATCTAAGATATCACAAGCTTCTGCTTATGGCATTGTCATGAAATTTCCACTAGCAAGTTGGTTGACCACACATTGATTGGTAGTATTGATCCCCCTATAGAAAGTCTGTTGAATTATAGCCTCCATCATGTCATTGTTTGGGCACTCTTTCACCATAGTTCGGTACATCTCCCATATCTCATGCAAAGGCTCATTGGGTTCTTGTTTGAATGCTAAAATCTCGTCTCTAAGAGTATCCATATGCTCGGGACAAAAGAACTTGGAAAAAAATTTCTCCGCCAATTCATCCCATGTACGGATGGAATGGTTTGGCAACCTTTATAACCAATCCAAGGCTTTTCCCCATAGAGAGAAACGAAATAGCCTCAACATTAAAGCATCCTCAGAGACGTTTGTCTGATTACTCCCCCAACAAGTGTCCCCAAACCCCTTCAAGTGCTTGTATGCATTTTGATTCGTAGCCCCGGTGAAGAATCCTTATCGCTCTAGAAGTGTGAGCATAACATTCGTGATTTGAAAGTTTCCCACCCTAATGCAGGGCAGGACTATGGCACTTGCATATCCTTCATTTGGCAACACCCAATGTGGAGTCGCTGTTGGTGGGAGGGGAGGGTGGAACGTGAACATTGTCTTGAGGCGGTCGGCCTCGTCTATTTGCTTGAGGTTCAAGAGGAACCTCTTCAACTTGGTCATCTTCCACGTCCACATCCCCCAACGGCATGTTTGCGAGAGGGTCCTTGCTGTTAAGAGCCATTGTTTCACCTACAATTGTTAACCAAAATGATTAGTAACACGGAAGGAAAAGAAGACAATTTACACACAAAACCAAATATATAGCTAAATCCGTTTTTAGCTCCCCGGCAACGGCGCCAAAAATTGATCTCGTCCAAGTCACACCTCTATTCGAGGTTGTGAACCGGTCGACTGCAATAATAATACCGAACAAGGAGTCGGGATCGAATCCACACAGAGCTGAGGTGTGATTAGTGGTATATATTTGGATAAAGCACGCGAAGTATCTTGGTTGCACTTCCACAAATATGGTTTTGTTTTTACTTCTAAAATTAGGCTATGGATTTCAATTCTAAGATATAAAACTAGAGAATATTGTTTTTCTGTTGTTTTCAAATAATGTAAAAGGCCTAGGGCTATAGCCATCACCTAAGAGTTTGCCTAACGGGTTGTAAACTTTAGAGCATATTTCGTTGGTTGGATTATTATAGCTATCAACACACAATTACCCACTCAATATCTCTCGATAAGTGAGTGGTTTTGCCCAATTTGGCTTTCTCAAGTCCAAATGGGTATAATACAAAACAGTTGATAAATTGCTCAAGTCGGGTTTTACTATCTCTAGGTTCAACCCTTTAATTGAGACTATCAATCTCTTGATTTCATCCCAAATTCTTGTTAGTCAAGTTTTCATAGACTAAGTCTCTCTTTCTTAAGTAGAGACCAAGTCCATTAGGATTGAACTAATGGTTGCAACTATTAATTCTACATATAATAACAAGAACAAAGCTAAATAATAAACACCCAACCATAAACATGCCATAAATCAAACACCTATTAGGTTCACACACTAGGGTTGGTTCACAACCCTAGCTAAAAATTTAGCTACTCATAGTGGGTAAAGAGGAATATAAATAAGAAAAGATGATAAAACTCATATTGCAAGATTAAAAGAAGAAAATCCAATGTTAAATCAACAATATAAGCTAAAGTTTCCTAAAAGGGTAAAGAAAAACGGCTACAAACTTTTCAATCTTCAAAACTTCAACTAATTTTGTGTAAGAAGTCTATTTATACAAAGCTAGAATTTTCGGACAAAAATGCTCTTTCGGAGGTTCTGCGGTAACACAATTTTGTGTGCGGTCCGCACTTCTCTCCAGCTCTTCATAGGAGTTGATTTTTCGGCCGTTCAATTCTGGATTGCGGCCGCATCTCTTATATTCTGCTATCTGCACAATCCTGGTGCGGCCGCACTTCGCTCTTCTGCGGATCGCGCATTTCCTGAGTGCGGTCGCATTGTTGATTTCTGCGGCCGCACAATGATAGTGTGGTTCGCATTTCCTTTTGACCTTGAAATGAACTATCTGAACTTTGGCTCTTGTGTAGCTTCTGCGGCTGCACAATAATTGTGCGGTGCGCACTTTGCACTGGAGCTCTATTGATTTCTCTTCACAATCTGCAGTCCGCACTTGAGCTTGTATGCCTGATTTTTGTCCTTGTTCAGATTATTCCTTCTTGAGTCGGATTCCATCGTAGTGGCTTATTTTCTAATTCTCCTGCAAGTAAGCACATTTTATCAGTTTTCGGGAATGCCTTTAAACATTTTTGGATTAAAACGAAATCCAAAAGGAGCTAATAAGTAGTCAAAATCCCCACTTATCAGCCGATACGCTTGATTTGTTGCTGCCTCACTCGTGAATTAGTGGGTGATGAAAACATGCCCTTCCCTGAAAATTGGAACTTCGCACGTAAGTGTTTTTCCTTTTTTTTTCCTTACTTTTCTTTACATGAATGTATGTACAATTTTTTAGCAACCATGGAAGTTTTCGAAGAATTTTCTAACTTCCGTGCATGGGTAAAAAAATGTTAACTGTTGCTCCTATGTATAAGAGATCCTAGAAATTCCTTTCACAAAAATTTGGAAAGTGAAGACTCACGGTTTCTTTTTATTCTCAAGGTCTCGTTTCTCTTTGTTTGTTCCTTCCTTTTAATGCATATACTTTTTCCCCTTCTTTTTTTATTATGGTTTCCATTCGTGGTATCAACCCGCTTTTGTTCCCTCTGAGAGACTTTTTGTAAGCTATGCACAAGAAAAAAATTTTAAGCATATTTTCCTCAAAGAGGAAAAGTGTTGAAGCCCTTGGGTCTGAGGATGAAGAGGATTCCAAAGAAGGTTCCTTAGGGAGGAAACCACGTGTTAGTAGGCACGTGGTTTTAGATGGTGAACCTAATGTCTCTCAAGATCCCGCTCGAAGTTTGATTCAATTTAGTCTCGTTGATGATCCTGATAGTATCCATTTCGATATGTCTTATGAAGATGTTGGTAACCTTGATAACCCCCTTCAAGTCCTATTGATAGGTTGTTTGCCCAAGGTTTTGAGGGTGAAGAAGAGCTTTGTCCTGTCTCTGAAGAGTCTCCACTTGCCTCTCTTTCGTTGATGTTAGTTACACCTACTGTTAATCCCCTAGTTTCTTTGCCTACAGTTACCCAGTCGTTTCCCCTGCTGCTGCTCCTCATGAAGAAGCTGAGTCTTCCCGTGGCAGGTGGGGTATGAAAAAAATTCTGATTGAATTCCCTGATGGTGAGAATATTTTGAAAAAGTTTGGTCAAGCTGCTATGTGGTTAAAACCATTACTTCGTCCCGTGGAAAGAAAAAAGCTCGAGGGTCACAGTTCTTTGACCTTAATGAATGAAATCATCCATTCTTCCCTCAAGGTATACCTTTACTTACTTATATTTCTTTCCTTTTCTTCTCGTTCATAAATCCCCTTTTTTGTATTTTTGTAGATCAATTGGAAGGTACGAAGCTTATGAGAAGGCGTGAATGGCACCCGGTGCCGTGCTGGCCCGAGCGAACCACTCTGTAACTCATGATCGTTCGACTAAAACTAGAATATACATAGGTCGAGTTGACTGAACTCATTCCTTTTGTAACTATCATGGGTCAACATGGCCACAACTCATAATTTACAAGAGTAAGTGGGAAAACACTGTATCACTAAATCATTTTTCTTAAAACATGAATACATATGAGCCGTCAAGGTATCTGACATACTGTACAAAATGAACCTCTGTCTACAAAGCCTCTAAGATTATTGGACATCAAATGGGACAGGGTACTGGCCTACCCGTAAGTCTGTAGCAAGATTCTGACACGGTGACTCATAGACTCGGCTGCACTCCGAATAAGGTGGATTCTTACCGATCCTTCGCTAAAGCCAATCTCATTTACTATGAGGGCTCATCAAACTGATTATCTACACCTGCAGGCATGAATGTAGTGTCCCAAACAAAAGGACGTCAATACGTATAATGTACTGAGTATGTAAGGCGGAACTGAAACATAACAGTAAGTCAACATTAATAAAAGACATATAAGAATCCACCCGAATCTCTGAAGTGCTATCGTATATGCATACTTATACTTAAAATTATATAATACTTCTCTTAGAATCTATTATCCATATTGTATGATGCATGACTGCCCAACTGATCAGTGGTAACTGCCCGACCGGTCGTACCTCGGTGGTAAATGCACAACTTCCTAACCGGCGGTAGATAATAATACATAACTTCCCAACCGGTGGTAACTGCCCGACCGGCAGTAGCTCGGCGGTAAATGAATATACATGATTGCACAACCGTTGGTAAATAATGATACATAACTGTTGATACCCAATTTTTTCCTATATTATTTACAAGATGCATATATATTTTTGCAAACAATGCATGAGCATCAATTAATATTTTTTCATAATTTTATGCATTTTTAAAGATTTTTAATTAATTTATCCTGGTATTTTTATTATATAAACAATTACTAGTTGCATCACCATTGGTTTTGTGATAATTTTATTGATTAATTTTATCATCTATATTTACACTAAGCTTTAATTATTTCATGAATATCCGTACTTAGATTTTAGGGTTATAATTGCAATAACTTTGCAATAATAGACCACAAGTGCATAATTACCCTATTTCACAAGAAAATGATCTTTTGTATTTTTATAATATTAAGTAATTATTTTAAATCAGTTTTATGAATAAAAATCATTTTCTATCATTTATTAACTACTTTTACAAATTATTTTATTAATTAAGTGGGTATTTAACAAGTAGCCTCTTTTAATTTAGTTTAATTTCGGACCCTAAACCTAATCATTCACTCAACTAGGTCGCCCTTGAATCCCTCCTACTCTCTTCTCTCTCTCAAGCTCTCCCCTAAGCCTAGTCTCCGTCATCAGAAATCCTTCAATCCATGGCTTTTCTCTCAGGCCCTATCCGGCCTCTTGTCTCTACTGGCTATTTGATTTCTTTATTGTTTGATGGAATCTCGAAGAGATTCAACACAGACTTGGGTTTAACTCTTCACTTTCTCGATGAACTTGTCTGTGTTCATCTCTATGTTTGTGAGTATTGTTATCTTTGTGTTTATGACTTAAACCTCTGGTTCCAAACTGGATTTTTCGCACCTCGGTACATGTTTCAAAACCCTAGTCTCGTTCTACTTGAGTCTGTTCAGATCCTTATAGATCTGGGATGGTTTTAAGTTTATCTGGTATTTTTCTTTAAAACCTTCTGGGTTTTTTTCTTTAATATTAATCGATTTTGATGTTTTTATAAAACTATGGTTTCATTTTAGTTCTCTACAAAAAAGGTTCTAAAGTTTCTAAGTGTTTAAATCTGATTCCCTGTATTGGTTCGACTAAATTTTCATGCCTATGTTCTAAAACCTAGGGTTTTTGCTTATCTCATTGATTGTTTCAATATTTGTCCGTTCTTCTTTAATTAACAGAGATTAATTGATTTTATTTGACTAATTAGGGTTCAAAATTAATTATTCTATTAAGATTGTTACTTTATATGATTTTTACTTATTTTCCTTATTTTCCTTATTTGTGAAACATAAATTGGTACTATTTTCCTTAATTATGCTATTGATGAGATTTATGGGTTCTAATTTATTCCAACCAACTTATAAATCGCATATGACTTATTTCTTGCCTTATTCAAACCTCAGTCTGAGCTGTGAATTGATTCTCCCTAATTTAAGGGGTCTTTTCCGGATTCTTTTGTGTTAATTGATTGGGTTTAGCTAATTAATTGGTTAATTTATTTGTGTACCTTATTTATGAATTCTAATATTCTTTTCCTTATTTTGTTTACCCGGCTATGTGCTATATAATCCCCCAATTCAGATTTTTGAAAAAAAGACATGAACACATATAAAGAAACATACCCAAACTCTTACTCACACACTCTCACTTGTAGTTCTTTCTGTTACTTCTATTTGCTGCTCTGTCTAGTTGGCTGAAAGCCAAGGCTAGACTCTTGGATCCTATTTGCTTTCACTTTCCTGTTACTACCTCTTGACTGGTATGTCTCCACTTCTGTCATCATTCAATATGATTCGTAATTAGACCTATGTTCTCCATGTTTACTGCTTTTAACAACATGTCTATCTTTATTTGCCCTTATGTTTCTGTTCATTAACATGATTTAACTCTTGTGATTTTTTCCTGTCCAATATGTTAGTATAGTTAACACACCTTAGCATAGTCATTTTTGATCCAGGATACTTGTTCACCTGTTTCTCCACTAGCATGTTTCAACCCTTGTCCTGTTTTATGTGTTTACCTTAGCAGGTTCATGATTAATTCATGATTTCTATGCTCTCAACTTTTCTACCTTTTCTATATGACTGTCAGATCAGTAACTTGATCCCAGCATGTTGATCTCTATTCAATATATGCCTATATGCTTACCTAATGATAGTTAATAAACTAATTCAACTTCTGCAATGTGAAACCTTGTTTGACTCAATTGTGACCCTGTTTTGCCTATAATTCAAGTGTTCCTGCTCTTTTCATGACTATTGGTATCCATGTCTGAACCAATCTGCTAAGATGTAGTTCTATTCTGTTTGTGATGTTCTAAAATCCAAACTGTTTTTCCTAAAAATTACCTCCTACTTTCATATAGTATTTTCAACTCCTGCTCTTAGATTTCTAGGGTTCTGCCCATCCAGTGTGAGAACTACCTAGGAGTTCATGAGACCCTTCGAACTCTGACACACTAGGGCTAGCCTTTCCAAACTTGTTCACAAAAACTGTTCTTTGAAAAGGTTCTGGTGTGAGCGTTTCCCAGGGTCCTTGAGGCCCTTGGGAACATTGACACCCAGAAGCCTAGTTGTGTTATTATGAACTGTTGTGTACTCCAGATTTGATTGAAGGCCTGGCTTCCAGGTTTACTTTTGGGCCTGCCAAGGCTCCATTTAGTATAGTGATTTTTATCATGTAATTCATTTTGATCTGTAGTAATAATCTTGTAAATAGATATGGGGTTATTAATAAAAGCTGGGAGGGATTTTACATATCTTTTATCATATACGAGTAGAAACCATGCCCTATTGTGATGATATTTATATGCATTAGAAACCATGTTCATAGGGTTTATCTCATTATGCTGAATTTTCATCCTAGAAATCCTGCTTCTAGGTCGTTTATCAATTCTGCCTCAAGTACCATATTTTCAAAACCTCTATGATTGCATTAAAAATCATGTTTCTAGGAATTTTCTTGTTGAATTTGCTTAAAAACAGTAAGGACCCGTAAAATTCTTAACCAAAATGGTGCCCATTTAGATCCCGCAGTTCGGGCCTTTTGGATTGAACAGTACCCTTCAGACTTAGAAGAAATGTTCGCGAAATAGTGCGTGTCTGCGGCTCATTATGCGGTCGCATAATCGATATGCAGACCGCATAATGGTTGCAAAGTGGATCAGAGGGTTGGCCTAGTTTAAGGCCAAATATGTGACCAATTATGCGATCGCATAATCGATATGCGGGCCGCATATTGGTCGCAGATCCACAATGGGATTTTTTCCAATGGAGTTGTGCGACGCATTATGCGACCGCATAATTGTTATGTGGTACATTATGCAATCACATAACTGTTATGCGAGCGGCATAACAGCCGCATACTCGATCATTTTCCCCACCCGGTTGAGGCCACTTTTGCGGTAGGTTTGCGGGCCGCATTTCCATTCTGCGGTCGCATCTGCAACCGCATAACTGTGTCGGCGCACCCTTTTTGTCATTTTAAAACCCGACCCTATATCATTAAAATACCCCTCCCTGATCAGTTAGAATCATTTTTTACTTCATTTTAGAGAGAGAGAGAGAGAGAGAGTTCTAAGGGGAGGAAGCTAACTAACACCCAAAATCCATCAATTTGTGTTAAGTCCTTGAAGAGTATCAAGAAAGCTTTCACATTGCAGGTAAGGATCGAAGCTTAACCCAACAATTTTTGAATATCTTCTATAATGAGTAACTACTTAGGTAATTCATTGCCTTGGGGGTAAATATCTCGCATGCATGTGACCCTAAGCTAGGAAAAAGGGAAATCTTCCACTAAAAGAGGAGATATGGGACTATAGCGAATTAGTGGTGATAAGTATGATACTCAAGTGATCTACGAATATGATTGGATTCCTAATTACAGTTTGATTGTGCTATTTTGTCAAATAGATTGAAAGAGCTAAAGGATTCTGGAAATTGTCGTAGGAATTAGGGATAAGACCCAATCTAGGTATGTATGGCTAACTATAATATTGATAAAAATCAACTCATTGGTGTCCAAATAGGTGGTATGAGTCCCTTACTTGATCATACTTGAATTGATTGTCTTTATGGGTTGAGTCGAAGGACTTCCGATTCTAAATTGATCTAGTTGACTACCATGCCACCATGCTACTTGAAAATGTGAATTATGATCCTACATGCCCTTTACGTTATGTGTGAAATTCATTATATATTGGTTCTCGTTAATATGAAGGATGATGCCATGGAAGGGATAAAAAGGTGAATCAAACTCGAATTGTTAAACGTGTCCAAGTGCCAATAACTGTGTGATAAACGGTGGAAGTGAAATGTGAATTGAGTAAATAAATGAAATGGTTATGTCCCAAAGTGAGATGGCTTAGTCGATCGAGCCGAGATCGGATGCCATGTTGTACACATGGTGGCATTTACAACGAGAATTATGAATATGAATTATGATGTTGGTGATGTCTCACTTGGGATGGCTTAGCCAGTCGTGCCGAGACCGGACTCCGGGTAAAAAGACACGGTGGCATTATAAATTATGGCACTTGGCATTAAGAGACTATTAATCAAAAGGATGGAAAGACAAAATAAGGAACAATGTAACCCCTACTTGTGATTCGCTATTCCTGTGAAGTGCTATATGATTTCCATGACTGCTTTCCTACCTGTTTTATTGCTTATTCTATTTTAGAATGTAATTATTCATACATACTAGTACCATTCGATGGTACTAACGTCCCTTTTGCCGGGGGCGCTACATCTTTGAATGGATGTAGGTGGTTCTATTGCAGATAACGCTGGTCGTCGATAGTGGTACCCTCACTCTTTCTCTTCACAGCAGTCTTGGTGAGCCCCGCTTCTTCCCCGGGTCATGTATATTACATGTTGTTCTTCCTTTGTATAAGTTACTATATTTTGAGGTATAGTCGGGGCCTTATTGCCGGCATTGTCACATTTGTCTTTTGTATCTATAGAGGCTCCGTAGATGTTTATGTGGGTCATGTATGGGTGTCGGGGATGTTACCGAATCAAGTTGTATGTTGAAATCCTATTCAACTTAATCATAAACTGTAAGTATTTTTGGAAGTTTGATTATCGCATATCGTATGTAAGGAAGAATGAACTAGCAACGTATGCAATCTATATAATTGACCTCTCCCCGGGTTAACAAACGGTGATGCGTTCCCTTTTTAGGATATGAATGAGCCGGGTAGGATATGTTTGCAAGCCTTGCTTGACCGAGTTCACTAGGTTGAATGCCGATCGCACTCCTTGAGGTTGGGGCATGACAAAAACTAGCTAACGCCTTTATTCGCCTAGATATCATGCCTATAGGAAACACATTAAAAAAGGTCAGTCTTGACACTAAGACATCATGCATATAGAAGATAAGTGTAGAAACAACTTCAACATTTAGATACCATGCCTATAGAGAAAATGTATGAAATCAGTTTCTATGTTTAGATGTCATAATGCTTGTAATCAGTTTCAGCACATAGAAACATGGCTATAGGATCTAAATAATGAAATCTGCCTATTAAAATCAATCAGTGGTTTATAATCATGGTCTGGTTAACGTTTAGATATCATGTCTATAGGATTCTTCCTGGTTATCACTTATGCAAGCATATGGAATAATTAAAATCCTGTGTAAAAATTGTGATTTTTCTTCCTGCTTGAAAGGTGCTCAGTGTCACGAACCAAAATCCATTAAGGTCGTGATGGCGCCGGACCCCACTGTCAGGCAAGCCAACACTTAATAAATAAGAAAAAAAAATGTTTATTTTAAAATTCGCGAAGTCATTCCTTTTTCATTTTCCTAAATAATGATCAACGAACTTCCTCTGAGTAAACGATAATATCTTCAACAAATTTAAGTAGTGAAAAAGGGCCACAATTATCCCAGAACCCGGTGTTACAAGTGAATGAGCAAATTTTCTCGGAATTATACATGTACTACAATACTTGTCTGGAATACAAACTGGACAAGGAATTTAAAATAAAATACAATAAATCTGACGAAGACTCTGCCGGCTGCGGGTCATCTCCGGATGGTGCAGCTCGTCTAAGTCTCCAAGTCAGCCACATCACTGCGTCAAGCAGGGCCACTATCTACGAAAGTACCTGTGCAATAAAATGCACAGCAAGTGTAGCATGAGTATGAAAATAACGTGTACTCAGTAAGTATTCCTCCTAACCTCGAAGTGGTAGTGACGAGAGGTCGAATTTGACACTTGCTAGAGGTCAATCTCATAAAATCAAGGGTGACACTAAGCATGAATATCATAGGCAATTTAATATGTTGTGATAGGAAATAGCGACTTCTTTCACATTTAAGACCTTAAATCTTCGTTATTTCAGTTGACAATTTATAATTCCCAAGCCAGTAAACAGGTATAAATCACAGAAAGTACGCAGCAATTATGATGCGCAGGAAATGCCGAGGGTCGAACGGCACGGACCAACAATAATAAAATGTGCACTGCCGAAGGGTCGAACGACTCGAACCATAGATGCATTTATTACCCCGCTCGCGAATCAATCATGCGATGCGGTCATATAAAAATAATAGAGTTACCCTGCTCGCGAATCATACATGCGACTCAGGTACTCATAAATACAAATATACACACAATAAATTCACATTTTATCAGGAAAACGGTTACTCAAGGAAGTGATAAATTTTCTTTTTAATGGACTGGAAGATAGTATTTAAATATTTTTTGGAAATTCATTTGCCAATTTCGATAAGGTTTAAATATTATAAATATATTAGTAAGGCCAAAAGTACGGCAAGTAAAGCATGCTTTATCAGGAAAACAATTATCTAAGGAAAATCATTTCTCTTTCTAGATGATTAAGGAAAATAAACTTCAACCTTCTTAGGTATTCAGTTACTAATTCGATAGTATTAACAGTCTAATTTCATTAGCAAAATTACAACTACAACAAGTAAGGCATTCTAGTGGATCCTAGACTACCCAGACACAAGCATGATAGTAGCTATGGACGGACTCCCGTCACCTCGTGCGTATGTAGCCCCCACAAATAGTAGCACATATTCGATTAGTTCACTTACGGGGACAATTCCCCCTCACAAGGTTAGAAAGGAGACTTACCTCCCTCCGAAGATTCATAACCGGCCTCCAAGCCCTTCCGACAACTCAAATTGATGTACAACGCCCCAAAACCATCCAAATAACGGGCAAACCAATGAAAATATACTCTAATACTTATAACAATTCAATTTATATGAACTTCTAACTCCGCTCGGAAAGTTGATAAAATTACCCTCGAGCCCACATGCCCGGATTCCGAAATTGTTTGAAGATAAATATTACCCAACACTTTACGAACTCAAAATATATAATTTATTCCCAATTTCATGCCCAAATTCGTGGTCTAAACCCAAAAATACCCATTCTAGGTCTTTCTTCAAAAATCCCAAATTTCCAAATATTTTCATGCTTTAATCCATAGCTAATTCATGTATTTAACTTGAAATGAGTAGAAACAACTTAACTTGACATAGATGACGAAAATCCCCACTTTAAGCTCTCCAAAAATTGACCAACCAAGAGAAAATTGAGAGAAATGGCCCAAATCTCGTCTTAAAACACTTTACTGACAAGGCGACCCTTCAAGAGCCCCTCAAAATTACCTCAGTGCGATCGTATACAAGACCCAGCGATCACATAGGCCAACCCAGCAACCTCCAAAAATTACCTCTATGTGATCGCAAACAAGACCTAGCGATGGCATAAGCCAAATCCAAGGGCCTCCAAATCTTCCTCTATGCGATCGCAAACACTGCCACGCGATCGGATAGGCCAAATCCCAGCAGCCTCCAATCTTTCTATGCGATCGCATACCCACTCACGCGATCGCATAGAGTAAAAACCTGCTGCATTCACACTAGAAAACCAGCAATCTGCACAAGGCAAGAATCGACCCGTTGAGCATCCAAAACACGCCCGAGGCCCTCGGGACCTCAACCAAATCTACCAACCAGTCCTAATACCTCATTCGAACTTAGTAGAGCCTTGAAATCACATCAAACCACATCAAAATCACGAATAGCAATCCGATCCAAGCTTAATGAACTTAGAACTTAAAAATTCTATATTCGATGCTGAAACCTATCAAATCACGTCCGATTGACCTTAAATTTTGCACACAAGTCACCTTCAATATTAGAGACCTGTTCCAACTTTCGGAATCGAAATCCGACTATGATATCAAAATTTCCACTTCCGGTCGGACTTCTAAAAACTTAAAATTTCTAACTTAGCCAAAAACTTCAAAAATGACCTACGGACCTCCTAATTCACTTTCGATCGTGCTCCTAACACCAGAATCACCATACGGAGCTATTCCCAAACTCTGAATCTCAAACGGACATCAATAACACTGAAATGCACTTCAACCCAGACTTATGAAATTTCCTCCGAAATACTAACTTCCACATTATGCGCCGAAATGCTCCCGAGTAATCCAAAACCCGCTCCGAACATACGTCCAAGTCCGAAATCATTATATGAACCTGCTGGAATCTTCAAATCCTGATTATGAGGTCATTTACTCAAAATTCCAATCTTAGTCAATTCTTCCAACTTAAGGCTTCCGGAATGAGAATTTTCTTTCCAAGTTAACTCTAAACTTCCCGAAATTCAATTCCGACCACACCTACAAGTCACAACACCTGAAATGAAGCTGCTCATGGCCTCAAACCGCTGAACGACGCGCTATAGCTCAAAACGACCGGTCGGGTCGTTACATTCTCTCCCACTTAAATATATGTTCGTCCTCTAACGTGCTAAGAACTGCTCCGGAGTTGTCTTAAAACAGTGTTAACCACCTCGTGCACCTACTCGTGCTACCACCACTCAATTGAGTACATTAGCTCGGTCAAATTCGAAGATATCCTCATTCATCCATACAATAAGCTCAGAACCCAGGTCCAACACCCGAAATTCTCTTCCAGACCTGTTTCCAATATATGAACACAGTATCAACTACCACACGATGTACCAGATCATGACTACATACCTTTGCTGAATTAGCACCATGCACCGCATAATTCATAACCTAACCACAATGATATTTATTGAACCTTAATAGCAAATATTCCACGAATCTGATGCTTTCAATGCACCTCATGAAACACATATATAAGTCCTGCCATAATTCTTACGATACCACCACAACGGAGGAGACGTATAGAAATTCACAACCAACTGCAGAGTTAACCAAGCATTGAATCTCTCCTCTTGACGTTAGTAATCATCACCTCATTACTAACCAAATAATGGTATTTGTCCTTTAATATACTTCACATAACCTTATCGCAACGATCCCTGATCCGATTGTCTCGTCTCACCCCAGTATGAACTGCTTAGGCAACAAATCACCCCAGACATGACTAATAGTCTCACACGATGCCACAATGCGCCAGTAGGCGACAACTCGAACGCGATACATAAAGAAAATGAATTATGAAAGGAACTACTCAACTCACGCAATTAATATGAACCTTCCTCCGAAAAGTGGGAAGCAAAACACAAGAAAATAGATTTAGGGAACCTTACTCAACATGACATTGTTGTGGCATACAACCCGATCCAAATGACATACCTGTGGCGGCGTGCCACCAGATCCACACATGAAATTTACATAAGGAGATAGACACCAAGCTAAATTTCTCATTACCACAAACTATCGAATATTGGTCAGAAGCACGCTAAGTGTATAATACCATCCTGGGGGGGACTGATAGAGCCATACGCTACAAAACTCAAGCACAAATGAGGTGCGATACATAATCTGAATCTCATCAGCTATCCTGCTCTCATAACATCATCACTACGCGGAAATCTCAACACATAGGAAATTATCAAGTCGTTCCACAAGTCACAGGGCACAACATAATATTACATGAGATGAACGAAGATGAAACAACATCTGCTGTTCTAATACCTTTACATAAAAAGTGCTATACCGAAATGAACACGCCTTACTGATACAGAGCCCATAATCATATTTAAATCCACCTACAAACATCGAGTCTACCTTGCTCGCACAACTAGGCTAATAGCTTTACATGGGTCCATATTAACCCACTTCCTCTCATAATACGCAAGAACGACCATCATAGCCGAGACAAACACCCCACAATCCACAACCGAATGAACTGAACGCCTTCCAGGCAGAAATTCTCAAATAAGCAACATTACACTCCTATATACTCAGTCCAAATCTTCAATCCATTAAGTGACTACATGTCACACTCATACGATCATCCCGTGGTCACGCTCCCACGACCTTCCACACAAGGTAGCAAGTCTGCACATCCACCACTGGCCACACTAACACTATAAAAACCAATCAAGAACCCATAACTAGGATGCAAAGCCTCTTTCACCAAACACCGATCTCAGGTGACACTAAAGACAACACCATCTTACTCTAAACATTCAAATCCCTTTTTCTTGCTCATCCGAGCTCATGACATCCTTGTCAACACCGAACTGCAACCTCGATCCTTACTTCCAGTTACATACTTCTTACCGCACCTAACATGCCAATATGAGATAGCGCAAGAATTCCATCATGACTTCTGAACCACTAATAGGGTGAACACTTCATCACATAGAAACCTTTTTTTTTACCTCAATTCAATTCGTACCCACTATAGGAATATTGATAACCCCAATCACCACATAGCAACTCAATTCGCACTTACCTTGAGTGACTCCATTCCACGAGACCATTTCATTTCCAGACCCATGGACCGTTTCATGCCCTCCTTGCACGCATATTCACATCTTTGACCGGTATACGCATTCCGATAACCCTTATAGGAACCCGAAGTCATTTTCTCCTTTTTATGAATCCCAATGCTACTCTACACACTGAAGATAACGTTGAACAGTCCAACCATTTTCTCTTGCCCATGATTCTGCTGCAAAAGCTCGATTCTCAACCATACTGTTGGATTGAAATCTTTAGTCACCAGTTTCTAGCCTTTGAATCCATTGGAACCTGAGAGTCACCCACTCTGGCTTTCTCCCGAATATAATCAACTCTATGGCTTTGGTGGCACCTGAACACCCATCTTGATAAAGAAACCGACTGAATCCCTTCACTTCTAAATTACCTCTTTACTAAACATAAATCCTGAATCTTTCCAAAGCCTAAACCTGATTCAATAAGGCCAACCCTTGCAAACCTCTATCAAATCCTATGCTCAATTACTATTTTACTCCTTTCCCCTTAGCTGCAATAACTTGCCAATACGCCAGCAATCCGAAACACGCCCGAGGCCCTCGGGACCTCAACCAAACATACCAACCAGTCCTAATACCTCATTAAAACTTAGTCGAGCCTTGAAATCACATCAAACCACATCGAAATCACGAATCGAAACCCGATCCAAGCTTAATGAACTTAGAACTTCAAACTTATATATTCGATGTCGAAACCTATCAAATGACATCCGATTGACATCAAATTTTGCACACAAATCACGTTCAACATTACGGACATGTTCTAACTTTCGAAATCGAAATCCGACCCTGATATCAAAATTTCCCCTTCCGGTCAGACTTCTTAAAACTTCAAATTTCTAACTTAGCCAAATAACTCCAAAATGACCTACGGACCTCTGAATTCACTTCCGATCGCGCTCCTAACACCATAATCACCATACAGAGCTATTCCTAGACTCGAATCCCAAACGGACATCAATAACATTGGATTGCACTTCAACCTAGACTTATGAAATTTCCTCCAAAATACTAACTTCCACATTATGCGCCGAAATGCTCCTGGGTCATCCAAAACCCGATCCAAACATACACCCAAGTCCGAAATCATCATACGAACCTGCTGGAACCTTCAAATCCTGATTTTGAGGTCCTTTACTCAGAGTTATAATCTTAGTCAATTCTTCCAACTTAAGGCTTCCGGAATGAGAATTTTCTATCCAAGTTAACTCTAAAATTCCCGAAATTCAATTCCAACCACACCTACAAGTCATAACACCTGAAATGAAGCTGGTCATGGCCTCAAATTGTTGAACGATGCACTAGAACTCAAAACGACTGGTCGGGTCGTTACGCTCAAATGTTGTATTAACAAAACCAGTAGGCAAACAGTTAGGTGCTCACCGCCTCGCCTTAATAAAACTGTTGCATATTCTATGTGTGCTCATTTCGATATCCTGCCCAAAGGACTCCAAAATCATTTTTAAAACTGCTTGTTTGGATAAGCGTGCAATTGTGTGTTTATTTGTGGAGGTATATGTGAGTCCTTTAATTGTTCCTTTTGGGACACCTATATGATTTTGTTTGTCGCTTAGTTTTATCCCTTTAAGCAACATAGGTGAGTCTAGAACCACCTTAGAATAGAGGTCCTAAACACCTCTCGATACTATTAGAACTCTTAGATAATAATTGACAGGGGAAGGATTTGGGTAGTAAAGGAGATGATGACCTGTGCGACAATGCTACGCGTAACACCTCTATTTGAGGAAGATTACCGAGTATTTTATAGAAGTGATCTTATAGGCTAATAAACCTAGGACCCCCTTTAATTCCCGTTTTGAAATGATTTCTATATGTTTAAATTGCTTTATTTTCTTTAAAGACTAATTCGCTTAAATTGAGTTTGGTCGGGACCCACCGTTGTGGACCTCGAGGGGTGCCTAACACCTTCCTAATTTCGAGCCATTACCTAATCTCTGGTAAAGTAAATTGGTTTATGAGTTATTTGCTTTAGGTGCCCTAACGTACCTTAATCCGTTAGGTAGAAACTCTTCAAATTCCATGCCCCGTCCCAAAAGGAAATGAGTTGTCCCAAAATGTCAAAACCCGGACTCCGCGAGGAAAAAGAGGGGCATGACAAGAACTGCCCAACCGGTGGTAACTGCCCGACCGGCCGTAGCACAGTGGTAAATGCATGAAGATGCATGTACATGTATCACTATATTATAAAAATTAACATCTTTATCATATACCTCAATAGGGACTTAGTGACATACTTAGACATGCTTGAATATCATTTTACAGGAATGAATAACATAGACATCCTTAACTGCTAAGAGTAGAAACACTTATGAAATAGCATTATATTTACGTATCGTTACTTGGATCATGCCAAAAGAAAAAATGATTAACCTTAACATACTTTACTTTAATACGAAGTGATCTCCAGGTTGCTAAGATACAGAAAAAAATGACATTATAGTCGTGAAATTTTCAAAGAGACAATCAAGATTAATTCTTGCGTCAACCTCACCTTGAATATGCTTGTAGAAATTGTTCTCAATTGAGAAGTGAGAAGCTACAAATTGTACTCCAACTTGTAGAAATTGTTCTCAAAGCTAAGAAAGTGAGAAGCTACAGATTGTACTCTAACTTGTAGAAATTGTTCCCAAAGCTAAGAAATCTTGCAAGTCATGTTGAAGCATTTTTGTGTCACGTTAATTAATCCCTTTGCAGAACACCTTGTATGAGTTTGTTGAAGTATTTCGATCTATTATTTAGTAAGTGTGACCTTCCTTTGGTGATCTTAGGGAAGCCTTTTGTATTATTGGGTGTGGGACCCACTTGTGATGACTAAGCCACAAGATTCCTCTAAATGTGACACCTTATAGTAATGACTAATGAGTCATTAATTAGAATGGGAGGCTGCGACATTAGGGATTTAGACTTATCCAAAATTTCACCCATTTTCCTTAATCAACTTATTAATCCCCCACTAATTCAGTAATTAATCAATTACTCACATAATTAAGAATTATCTCAAATTACTTAAACTTTTACTTATTTTTAATACACTTTATACACCATACTATTATCGCCATGTGGTACCTTGTATGGTACTGGTCCATAAATATCGGGTATTTTAGCTCGAGCCGTATTTTATCCCAAAATGATAAATTTTGACCAACCTTATTTTCTTCAACTAGTTTACCCTCTCACCTTCACAACTTTAGTTATCACTTGTTATAAATATCATAAATAATTATAACCTAAAAATTAGTCTTGTACTCATCTTAAAGTGCTACTATTACAATATTACAATAAATTGGGGTACTATATAAAATCAATACAAATACTATTATTTCGTTAAAACATCCATGTAAAAATACATATATTTTCTCAACTTTTAATTTTGCTAATCTCGTATAGAGAGTACAAATTCTCATACACTTAATTATTAAAATGGTAAAAAGATAATCTTATTTTCTTGTGAGAAAATAATATCTATCTTTACAATAAAGAAAATATCATAAAATTTCTTATATTATATGTATAATTTACCACATTTGAAAATTTTAATAACGGTAACTATCCAAAATTGTACTTATAAAACTTTTACTAAAATACTTCACTTAAAAGAAACTACCACACTAACATAATACCTAATGATATCAAGGTTGTAAACTTACAGGGTCTCAAAGTAATAATGTCTTAAACCCTATATAACCTCCTAATAGACATAATCCCTTCGAACTCATGTGGATTTACTATGGCACATCCTAATGCTAAGGTACGGGATGTAACATCTTTCCCCCCTTTAGAAATATTCGTCCTCGAATGTGAACTCTTTGAGATTTTCAAAACATTCGCTAGGGTCTCCTCTGTATAGTAAACTAAAACCCAACCTCTATCTGAGCTCTGGACTATTCACAACCTTTTGTACTTAAGTATTTTGTATCTTCTTCACCTTTACTTTACTTACCTTTCAATCTCGCATCGTATCTTCTGTTTCTTTCATAACCTCCCTTCCACGTTACGCATTAAAGTTGTATTGTAATACACCTCTAGTGCATACAAAATATGGCGAAAGCTTCATACTAACTTCTTACGACTCAACTATATGGCATGATCTGGAAATAAAATAAGGTTAAAATTTCCTAAATGCCCTATAGCCTCTCAATTATAAATGTGGCACGCAACACACTCATAAGTGAAACTCTACTAGGCACGACTTTGTAGACTTCCTAGAACACGACCCGCTCTGATACCACTTTTTCACACCCCAAACCTTGGGAGGCGTGGCTGGCACCTTGTGTCGTGCTGGCCCCAGTGAACCACTCTGTAAGTCATGATTGTTCGACCAAAACTAGAATAGACATAGGTCGAGTTGGCTGAACTCATTCCTTTTGTAACTATCATGGGCCAACATGGCCACAAATCATAATGTACAAGCGTAAGTGGGAAAATAATGTATCACTAAATCATTTTTCTTAAACATTAATACATATGGGTCGTCAAGGCCTATGACATACTGTAAAAAATGAGCCTCTGTCTACAAAGTCTCTAAGATTATTTGACATCAAATGGGACAGGGTACCGGCCTACCCATAAGTTTGTAGAAAAATTAGGACACGATGACTCATAGACTCGACTGCACCCCAAATGAGGTGGAGTCTTACTGATCCTTCACTGAAGCCAATCTCGTTTACTATAAAGGCTCGTCAAACTAATTATCTATACCTGTGGGCATGCATGTAGTGTCCCTAAAAAAAAGATGCCAGCACGAATAATGTACTGAGTATGTAAGTTGGAACTGAATCATAACAGTGAGTCAACATTAATTAAATGTCACGACCCAAAATCCCTAAGGTTGTGATGCCGCCGACCACCATTGTCAGTCAAGCCAATCATTAATTAATAGAAATAAATTCATATTTATGAAGAAAAATTTCCTTTCACTTTGTTACATATTAACCAAGTAGAATCTTGTTAATTTAAAAATAATAGTTTGAATACTACACTTTAGCATATATACCTCAATATACCCCAGAACCTGGTGTCACAAGTACATGAGCAATTTCTAAGAATTTATACAATCATTACAAAGCATGTCCGAAATACAAATTGGACAAGGAAATTTGAAATGAAAAATAAATACAGTACGAGGGAGACTCTGTCAGCTGCGGATCGCCTCCGGATGATGCAGCTCGTTTAAGTCTCCGAATCCTCCACATTTTCTATGAAAGCACATGTGCAATAAAATGCACAGCAAGTGTAGCATGAGTAAAAAAATAACGTGTACTAAGTAAGTCGCCCGCCTAACCTCAGAGAGGTAGTGACGAGAGGTCAAATTAGACACTTACTAAAGGTCAATTTGGAATATTTAAGTATGACACTAAGCATGATTATCATAGGCAATTTATTAAAATCAGGATTAAATATTTTCAACTCCGTTGACGTTTAATACTTTATATCTGCATCATATTAATAACAATTAATCAACATATGTGATTTAATCAAATAACAATTAATCGACGAAAAGGAAAAACTTCTTCCAACATCTTTTTAATAACTTTAATCTCTGTCATTTGAATTGACAACTTACTATTTCAGGCCAGTAATCAGGCAAAATCGTAGCAACTACGCAGTAAATATCATGCGCAAGCAATGCCGAGGGTCGAACGACGCGGACCAACAATTATAAACTGTGCAATCTCTAAGGGTCGCGAATCGATTCTTCGACGCGATCTACATAAAAATAATAAGGTTAGCCTGCTAGCGAATCATACCTGCGACTCAGGTGCTCATATGTACACATATTCACATAATAAATCTGCATTTTTATCAAGAAAGCAGTTTTTCTCAGGAAAGTGGTAAAATTCTTCTTAAAGGAACATGAAATATAGCTTTTAAATCTTTCTTTTGAAATCATTTGTCAAGTTTAATGATATTCCATAATACAACCCTACCAGGTGCACAAATATCCATAGAGGAATCAATTCTCTTTCTAGATGATTAACAAAATGAACTCTAGCCTTCTTTTAGATATTCAATTACAATTTCAATTATATTAGAAGTTTAATATCACAGGCAGGATTACAGGTACAACACATAAGGCATGCTAGTGGGTCCTAGACTACCCAAACATGGCATAACAATAGCTACGTACGGACTCCCGTCACCTCGTGCGTACGTAGCCCCTCGAAGATAATAGCATATACTTAATTAATTCACCTAGGAGGACAATTCCCCCTCACAAAGTTAGAAAGGAGACTTACCTCGCTCCGAGATTCCATAACCGGCCTCCAAACCCTTCCGATGACTCAAAACGGATGCACAATGCCCCAAAACTATCCAAACAACCACAACTCAATGAAAACACACTCTAATATTTGCAACAATTCCAAATTATATAATTTCCCAACCTCGCTTAGTGAAATGACAAAAATACCCTCGGGCCCACGTGCCCGGAATCCAAAATTTCTCGAAGATATATTCTACCCATAGCCTTACTAACTCAAATATACAATTTACTCAAATATTCATGCTCAATTCGTGGCTAAAAATCTAATTTTGCATTTTCTAGGTTTCTTCAATATTTCCCAAATTCCTACCAATTTCCATGCCTAATCCATGCATATAATCTTGTATTTAACTTAGAGGCAGGAAGAATTACTTGCCTTGACATTGCATGAAGGAATCCTCTCTTTGAATCCTCACAAAATCGCCTAAGCCTAAGAAGAAATGAAGACAAATAAACCAAAATCCTTGTTTTAAAACATTCTACCCAGGCCGATTTCTGCACCTGCGGTCCCCTTATCACACGTGCGCTTCTTTGGCTGCAGCCAAATTTAATGACCCGACCGGTCGTTTTGCATTATCGGACCCGTTCCCCTAAATGAAACTTCCCATAGCGGCTTTTTATGATTTATGACTTGCGAGAGCTAGTGGTCTGGGATTCGAAGGTGTTTAGAGTGCTATAGGAACAATTGGTTCTTTAAGGCTGGCCTTTAAGGCCAAGTTTGACTTCGGTCAATATTTTGGGTAAACGACCTTGAAATTGAGTTTCCTTGGTTTCGGTAGCTTCGTGTGATGATTTTTGGACCTGCGCGTATGCTAGGAATGGGTTTCTTATGACCCGGAAGCGTTTCGGCGCCCAATATTGAAATAAGAAGTTCCTTAATTTCCTATTGTGGTGTTGGATGTGATTTTGTGTTATCGAGGTCCGAACAGAATTTGAGACCGGGAATAGTTCCGTTAAGTCATTTATGACTTGCCTGCAAAATTTGGTGTCATTCCGAGTTGTATAGATCGGTTCGGCGCGTTGTTGGCGAAGTCTAGAAAACTTAAAGTTCCTAAATTTTGTTCATGGGGTTTTGAGGTGTGATTTTGAGTTTTAGTGTTGTTTTTGGAGTTCTGAAGGCTCGAGCGAGTCCGTATTATGATTTGGGGCTTGTTGGTATATTTGGACGAGGGCTCGGGTGGGCCCAGGGGCCTCCCGTGCACCCAACGGGGCTAAAAACCAGTTAAAATAGCTGCTGGTGCACCTGTTCTGGTGTGACCGCAAGTGCGGTTGCCCAGTCGCATGTGCAGGACCGCTTTTGTGGTCCCAAGCATCACAAGTGCGACCCCAGATGAGGTCCCCCTTTCTCGCAGGTGCGGCCATCCCTCCGCAGGTGAGAGACTCAGCTCGCAGGCGCGAGACCGCAAGTGCAGTCCTCGAGCCGCAAGTGCGGAACCCTTGTAGGGCAGGAAGTGTGTTTTCTTTAAAACACGAGACTTCACCCCTTTCTTTCATTTTTCACCACCATTAGAGACTTGGGATCTTGGGGAAAGAGGTTCCACGACCTAGCTACTGTCAAGGTGAGTAAATTCCACTCTTACACTAGTTTCAAACATGGATTACTAGTTAAACTCTCTACTAAATCATTGAAAAGTCAAGAATTGGGTAATAATTTAGGGTTCTTGAGAAATTGGTGAATTACCCATTTATTGCTATAAATTCAAGTAGAAACCGTATATTAACGATCCTTAGGCTTCGGGTGAGCGATTCCTTCGAGAATTTTCCAAAATTGAATGTGCGGGACCGGGGTTGGATTTTGGGAATTCTTCAAGAATGTTGAATTATTGAATAAATAGGATGATTTCCCTACTTTGAGCATGCATTGATGTCATTGTACCGTATTTGGCTAGTTGCGAGTCCTTAGGTGTAGAGTTCGGAGTTCGGGCGCATCCTTGGTCCGAGGGGTAGATTCGACACGAGGTGAGTCTCCTTTCTAACCTTGTAAGAGGGAATTGTCCCCATAGGTGTTATATATGCTGTGTGTAATTGTTTTGGGGGCTACGTGCGTACAAAATTACGAGATTCCGTGCGTGGCGACTATCATGCTATGTCGGGTAGTCCGTGCGTGGCGACTTATATGTATTTTTTGGTGTTCTTTGAGCTGCCTATTGCTATTAAATTGATATTGAAATGTGGAAAGTAGCACTTGAACTCCCAGTTGATCAATCCCTGTTACAGGTATAGCCCCTACTAATTTATTGATATGTCGGTATATATATATATGTACGTGTGAGAGTCAGCACTTAAATCGCAGGTATGATTCGCAATCGAGGGAAGCTTTATGATAAATCGGTATAAGTGTGTAAGCACTCGAATCGCAGGTATGATTCGCGATCGAGGGGAGCTTTATGGTAATTATACATAAGTGTGTCAGCACTCGAATCGCAGGTATGATTCGCGATCGAGGGGAGCTTTATGGTAATTATACATAAGTGTGTCATCACTCGAATCGCATGTATGATTCACGATCGAGGGAAGCTTTATGTTAATTGTATATAAATGTGTCAGCACCCGAGTCGCAGGTATGATTCGCGAGCGGGGAAGCTTTACGTTCATTCAGTGTCTAGATATTTCCTTATGACTCCGGCTGGTTGTCTTACCCTTGAGTGAGCTTGGCTATTTGGTATTGTTTTCATTGATATTGACTTGACAGATATTTGGGGGGAAAAGGAAAGTGTACATTGTTGCTTATTTTTAGTAGTTGTCTGGATTTCTGTATTTGATAGGTATATGTTGCTTACTGTCTCACATGCCTACTGCATTTCGTTATATCCTGTTTTGTATTATTACCGTTGGACCTTAGTGAGTGTCAAGTCGACCTCTCGTCACTACCTCTTCGAGGTTTGGCGGGATACTCACTGGGTACATATATATTTATGTACTCATGCTGCACTTCTGTACTTAATTGTACAGGTTCTAAGGCTGGTGCTTCTGGTTACTCGACCGGAGCTTGACGTATATTCTGAACCTGACTCCACGGTGATTTGCCTCCCTTGGCGATTCTCAGCAGTGCTATGGAGTTATCTTTTGTTCATTCCTGTCTATTTCTCTCAGATAGCAGTACATTTTGTATAATCTTTTGTATATTCTACTAGTTCGCCTGTTGACTTGTGACACTAGTTCCTAGCACGCACATAGTAGACTGTTTATTTTGGGACTGTATATATATTGGATCACGATCATTGTGGCTGTGTTTACTTAAGTTGGTTAATGTTTCCGCTTTTATTTAAATGACCTAAGCTTAAAACTTTGGGGAATATGTGGGGTTGGTATGTTAAATAAGGACAATCCCACTAGTAAATAACTGTTGGCTTACCTGGCGCCATCACGACCTGTGTTGGATTTTGGGTTGTGACACCAAATATCGCACCTGTGGTGCCCTTAGCTGCACCTGCGGCCAAATCCTTGCAAGTGCGGATAACACCAGATGACAACAATTCCAGCCTTCTTCAAACTCTCAACTTGATCTGTTAACCACCCGGAACGAGGCTCCCGGGACCCCGTCAAATTATACCAACATGTTCCAAAACATAATGCGGACTTGCTCGAGGCCTCAAATAACATCAAACAACATCGAAACCACGAATCGCACCCAAATCCCAACTTTATGAACTTAGAAATTTCCAACTTCTACATCCGATGCCGAAACCTATCAAATCACGTTCAATTGACCTCAAAATTTGTGCACAAGTCATATTCAACATTACGGACCTGCTCCAACTTCCGTAATCACATTCCGACCTTGATATCAAAACTTCCACCTCCGGTCGGATTTCTCAAAAACCTTCAAATTTCTATCTTTAGCCAAATGATTCCAAAATGACCTACGGATATCCAAATTCACTTCCGATCGCGCTCCCAACTCCAGAATCACCATACGAAGCTATTCCCAAACTCGGAACCCAAACGGACATCAACAACACTGAAATGCACTTCAAGACCAAATTTATGAAATTCTTCTAAAATGCTAGCTTCCATAACATACGCTGAAACGCTCCCGGGTTATCCAAAACCCGGTCCGGACATACACCCAAGTCTGAACTCATCATACGAACCTGCAGGAACCTTCAAATCCTGATTGTGATGTTGTTTACTCAAAATTCCAATCTTAGTTGATTCTTCCAACTTAAGGCTTCTGAAATGAGAATTTTCTTTCCAAATAAATTCTAAACTTCCTGAAATTCAATTCCGACCACGCCCTCAGGTCATAATACCTAAAACAAAGCTGCTCACGGCCTCAAACCGCTGAATGACGTGCTAGAGCTCAAAACGATCGGACGGGTCATTACATTCTCCCGCACTAAAATCGACGTTCGTCCTCGAACGTGCTAAGAACTCCTTTGGAGTAACCTGAAATCACTATTTAACATTTCGAGCACCTGTCCGCTACCACAACCTAGTTGAGCACATTAACTTGATCAAATCTGAAGATTTCTTCTTTTATCCATATAATAAGCTTAGAATTCATTCAAACACCTGAAATTTCTCTGCCAGGCCTAGTTACAATATATAAACACCGTATCGACTACCACACAACATACTAGAACATGACTGCATACCTTTGCTGAATTAGCGCCATGCACCGCAAGATTCATCATCTAACCACAATGACGTTCCCTGAACCTTAATAGCCAAAATTCCACGAATCTGATGTTCCCAATGCACCTCATAAAATATATATACATCCCACTATAATGCTGACAATACCACCACAACGGAGGAGATGTGCAGAAAATCATACCCAACTGCAGAGTTAACAATTCCTTGAATACCTCATCTTGACTAGAATCATCACTTCATTATGAACCTAAATAATGGTATTTGTTCTTTAATATACACTTCACATAACCTTATCGCACTGATCCCTGATCCGATAGTCCCGTCTTACCCAGTATGAACTGCTCAGACAACAAATCACCCCAACATGACCAACAGCCTCACATGATACCACATCGCGCCAATAGGCCATAACTCGAACATGATAAATAAGAAAAGACTCAGGAAGGGACTATTCAACTCACACAACTAATATGAACTTTTGTCAGAAAATAGGAAGTAAAACACAAGAAAATAATTATAGGAACCTTACTCAACATCACACTGTTGCGGCGTGCAACCCGATCCGAATAACATACCCGTGGCGACGTGCCACCCGATTCACACATAAAATTTGCATAAGAAGATATATATACGAAGCTGATTTTCTCACTATTACAAATTACTGAATATCAATCATAAGCGCGCTAAGCGCATAATGCCATCCTGGGGAGAGTGATAAAACCGCATGCTAAAAAACTCAAGGACAATTGAGGTGCCATATATATATATATACACTCTGAATCTCAAGAGCTATCCCGCTCACATAACATCCTCACTACGCGGGACCTCTACATATTAGAAATTATCAAGCCGTTTCAAAACTCACACGACACAATCATAATAACACACGAATTTGACGATGACGGAACAACATTCGTTGTTCTAATACCTCTCCATGAAATGTGCTCTACTGATATACACATGCCTAGCTCATACAGAGCCCATAATCATATTTAAATCCATCCACAAACATCGAGTCTACCTTGCTCGCACCAACTAATCTAATAGCTTTTACCTGGGTCCATATTAACCCACTTTCTCTCCTAATACGCAAGAACAACCATCATAGCCGGGACAAACACCCCACAATCCACAACCAAATGAACTGAACGCCTTTCAGGCATAACTTCTCAAATCTTCAATCCATCAACTGACTACATGTCACACTTTACAAAAAATCTTTTCGCGGTCATGCTTCCACGACCTTCCACACAAGGCAACAAGTCTGCACATCCACCACGTGCCATACTACGTTGTAAGCCAAATCAAGAACCCATAGCTAGGGTACAAAGCCTCTTCCACCGAATATCCATCTCAGGTGACACTGAAGGTAACACCAGCTTACTCTGAAATTTCGAATCACTTTTTCTCGCTTTTTCGAGCTCATGACATCCTTATTAACACCGAACCACAATCTCGATTCTTACTCCCAGTTACATACTGCTTACCGCATCAAACATGCAAATATGAGGTAGCGCAAGAATTCCATCATAACTTCTGAACCACCAATAGGGTGAACACTTTATCGTATAGAAACCTTTTACTTAACTCCATTCAAGAGTGCCATCTCAACACACGAGTGAATTCCCACAATCACCCAACATGCAAATCCTTAATTAGTATTCTATACAACCATAACCCTTTCGGGATCCGCCTACACCTGACAGGCCATAGCACTCAAATGCTCCCACATGAAATTCGTTACGATGGCCGACAAGCCTCGCACACACCGGCACAAACCACATATATAACTTAATCACATCAAAAGAACTGATCACTGCCGCAAACATGCCATTTCAACCATGGCTAATCAATCTATCTTCTTTTAACCATCTTCAATTGCTTCAGGAATAATAGCAAATTCCTTCCACTCATAGAAAACTCAACCCTCACTCTTCCCGAGTGCCATTGATTCACGAGATTATGCTGCCTAAATCCCGCAACCCGTCTCATACCCCTCTGATAATCTTTCTACAATACGGAGTCTACTTCTCTCACTCCTCCAATACTATCATGCATGTTGAAACATCTCATAGAACATTCCAACCATCCTCCTTTTTCCCCGAAATTACTCTGCAAAATCTCGATTCTCGATCATACTGCTGCCCGAAACCCTTAAATGTCGCATTCGTGACTTTTGCACTCACTAGGACCGCTATTGAGAGTCACCCACTCTGACTGGCCCCGAATACAATCAATTCCAAGGCTCTTCTAGCACATGAACAGCCTTTTCAAGGAAACACATAACCGAGTCACTATCCTGACAACTCGCCCATGCCTTAAGCATAAATTCTGAATCTTCCAAAGCCTAGCCCTGATCCGACAGGGCCAACTCTTTCACACATTCCTCAAATTCCACGCACAATCACCATTTTACTCCTTTCCCTTAGCTGAAATAACTTGCCAACACGCCGACAATCCATGACCCTATGAGAAGACAACCCTACAACCCAACTGCATATGGTGGGACTCCCCCACTTAGCCCGAAGCTAGTCATTGCACCACTCTAGACCTTGTCGAGATCGTTTCTCCTTTGATAACACGATCTTGCTCCACCAATCCGTCTAATTCCTCCAAATTCTCTTGCCAGCAATCCCTAAATACTCAAACTCTCTAGCATCATTCACACATTTTGCCTCCTACTGAATAGCCACTAGAACCCCTCACCGAGACCTGCTAACCTCGCCATCGCTAACCTATTCACAGAAGATAACCCACCTGTGGAAATAACCCGCGGACACCTTCCAACGACTCTGAAATTTACGCTCTCTGCAACTTTAATACCCCATCCTACGCCCTGATTCGTTTACCAACTTTACTAGTCCGTCCTCTCCTCATGGACATCCATTAAATGCGCGACAATATCTTCTAATTCCAAGCTATGTTGCCTCTCCCCCACTTTGCGACTGCTAGACTTCCGCTTCTTACACCTGGCCTCCTAGAAATGGAACCACTGCCTAGCCTCAATTCAATGACATTCTCTGTAGCTCTTAACCCAGCAGATCACCACGACTTCAAACTCTTAGAATATCATCTTTCTCTAGCTGCCTCCATTATCAACACCTATCCAGTACTGAACCACCACACCTCGCGGTCTTTGCCCCCCCGTATTCTTCGATACTCCTTCTCAATACTCTGACCCCACGTAACCGAAGAAAGCATAGCACCGACAAACTTGACACATTTCATTCGATCAGTGACGACGGCTAAACATCACAGGTGCATATCTCACCTCACTTGAAGACACCAAGTCTTACTACTTATCAACCCCAACCGGACTATTCATAATCCAAATGCCTTTCCTCCGCCGGAACTAAAATACCGGAATCTCGAAATCACACATTGAGAAGACCTCCCTTCAAACCATTCATCACCCCCAACATACGGGCAAGCATTCTATCATCATATCGACATCGCGCGATAACCAATCACAAGCATCATCACTACTTGAGCATAGCCTTAAGGCTCCCAGAAAACACAACTACTGAGCTGAAACAACATATTATTCTCTTGCAGGGCGATAACAACAACCCCAACCAATTATACATGGAAACATCTCGAATTAAATCTGTAGCACCATTTCAATTCCTCAAACTGCTGAGTATGAATGATGTCAGTACGAATAATGTACTGAGTATGTAAGGTGGAACTGAAACATAATAGTAAGTCAACATTAATTAAATGTCACGACCCAAAATCCCTAAGGCCGTGATGGCGCCAGACACCATTGTCAGGCAAGACAAGCATTAATTAGTCGAAATAAATTCCTGTTTTAACATTTATGAAGAAGCATTTCCTTTCACTTTATTACATATTAACCAAGTAGAATCTTGCTAATGTAAAAACAATAGTTTGAATACTACACTTTAGGATATATACCCCAACATACCCCAGAACCTGGTGTCACAAGTACATGAGCAATTTCTATGAATTTATACAATCATTACAAAGCCTGTCCAAACTACAAATTGGACAAGAAAATTTAAAATGAAAAACAAATACAGTACGGGGGAGACTCTGTCAGCTGCGGCTCGCCTCCGGATGATGCAGCTCGCCTAAGTCTCTGAATCCTCCACATTTGCTATGAAAGTACCTGTGCAATAAAATGCACAGCAAGTGTAGCATGAGTACAAAAACAACGTATACTCAGTAAGTTGCCCGCCTAACCTCAGAGAGGTAGTGACGAGAGGTCAAATTAGACACCTACTAAAGGTCAATTTAGAATATTGAAGTATGACACTAAGCATGATTATCATAGGCAATTTATTAAAATCCGGATTAAATAATTTCAACTATGTTCACGTTTAACACTTTATATCTGCATCATATTAATAACAATTAATCAATATGGGTGATTGAATAAATAATAATTAATCGACGGGAAGGAACAACTTCTTCAAAAATCTTTTTAATAACTTTAATCTCTGTCATTTCAATTGACAACTTAATATTTCAGGCCAGTAATCAGGAAAAATCATAGCAACTACGCAGTAAATATAATGCGCAAGCAATGCTGAGGGTCGAACGGCACGGACCAAAAAAAATAAATTGTGCACTGCCGAAGGGTCGAATTGCTCGAACCATAGATGCATCTATTTTTCCCCGCTCGCAAATCGATCATGCGACGCGGTTAATATAAAAATAATAAGGCTAGCCTGCTCGCGAATCATACCTATGACTCAGGTGCTCGTATATACACATATTCACATATAAATCCGCATTTTTATCAAGAAAGCAGTTTTTCTCAGGAAAGTGGTAAAATTCTTCTTAAAGGAACATGAAATATTGCTTTTAAATCTTTCTTTTGAAAACATTTGTCAAGTTTAATGATATTCCATATTACAACCCTACCAGGTACACAAATATCCACAGAGGAATCAATTCTCTTTCTAGATGATTAATAAAATGAACTCTAGTCTTCTTTTAGATGTTCAATTACGATTTCGATTATATTAGCAGTTTAATATCACAGGTAGGATTACAGGTACAACACCTAAGGCATGCTAGTGGGTCCTAGACTACCCGGACATGGCATAACAATATCTACGTACGGACTCCCGTCACCTCGTGCATACGTAGCCCCCAAAGATAATAGCATACACTTAATTAATTTACCTAGGGGGACAATTCCCCCTCACAAAGTTAGAAAGGAGACTTACCTCGCTCCGAGATTCCATAACCGCACTCCAAACGGACGCACAATGCCCCAAAACTAACAATGACAACCCAATGAAAATATACTCTAATATTTGCAACAATTCCAAATTATATAATTTCCCAACCCCGTTTAGTGAAATGACCAAAATGCCCTCGGGCCCAGGTGCCCGGAATTCGAAATTTCTCGAAGATATATTCTACCCATAGCCTTACTAACTCATATATACAATTTTCTCAAATATTCATGCTCAATTCGTGGCTAAAAATCTAATTTTCCATTTTCTAAGTTTCTTCAATATTTCCCAAATTCCTACCAATTTCCATGCCTAATCCATGCATATAATATTGTATTTAACTTAGAGGGATGAATTAGTTACTTGCCTTGGTATTGCATGAAGGAATCCTCCCTTTGAAACCTCCCAAAATTTCCTAAGCCCAAAAAGAAATGAACACAAATGAACCAAAATCCTTGTTTTAAAACATTCTGCCCAGGCCGATTTTCGAACCTACGGTCCCCTTATCGCACCTGCGGAAGCCCAAATCTCCCGCACATGCGGCCTCCTTGGCTCCAGCCAAATATCTCACTTGTGGTGCCCTTAGCCGCACCTGCGGCCAAATCCTTGCAGGTGCAGATCACACCAGATGACAACAATTCCAACCTTCTTCAAACTCTCAACTTGATCCGTTAACCTCCCGGAATACACCCGAGGCCCCCGGGACCCCGTCCAATTATACCAACCTATTTCAAAACACAATCCGTACTTGCTCGAAGCCTCAAATCATATCAAACAACATCAAAACCACGAATCACACCCAGATCCCAACTTCATGAACTTAGAAATTTCCAACTTCTACATCTAATGTCGAAACATATCAAATCACGTCCGATTGTCCTAGAAATTTGTGCACAAGTCATATTCAACATTACGGACCTGGTCCAACTTATGGAATCGTATTCCGACCTTGATATCAAAACTTCCACCTCCGGTCGAATTTCTCAAAAACCTTCAAATTTCTATCTTTAGCCAAATGATCCAAAATGACCTACGGACATCCAAATTCAACTCCGATCGCGCTCCCAACTCCAGAATCACCATATGAATCTATCCCTAGACTCGAAATCCCAAACAGACATCAACAACACTGAGATGCACTTCAAGCCCAAATTTATAAAATTCTTCTAAAATGCTAACATCTATAATTTACGCTGAAACACTCCCGAGTATCCAAAACCTGGTCCGGACATACACCCAAGTCCGAACTCATCATACGAACCTGCAAGAACCTTCAAATCTTGATTCAGAGGTCGTTTACTCCAAATTCCAATCTTTGTTGATTCTTCCAACTTAAGGCTTTTGAAACGAGAATTTCTTTCCAAATAAATTCTAAACTTCCTGAAATTCAATTCCGACCACGCCCTCGGGTCATAATACCTGAAACTAAGATGATCACGACCTCAACTCGTGAACGATGCGCTAGAGCTCAAAACGACCTGTCGGGTCGTTACATTAAAGACATATAATAATCCACCTGAACCTCTGAAGTGCCATCGTATATGCATACTTATACTTATATATATAATACTTCTCTTCGAATCTGTTGTCCATATCGTATGATGCATCACTGCCCAACTGATCAGTGGTAACTGCCCGACCGGCCATAGTTCGATGGTAAATGCATTACTGCCCAACCGGTGGTAAATAATAATACATAACTTCTCAACCGGTGGTGATTGCCTGACTGGCCATAGCTCGGTGGTAGATATATAATTGCCCTAGCGGCCGTAGCTCGGTGGTAAATGAATATACATGACTTCCCAACCGGGGTAAATAATAATATATAACTTTCCAACCGGTGGTAACTACCTGACCGGCCGTAGCACGGTGGTAAATGCATGAAGATATATGTATATGCATCACTATATTATAAAACATTAACATCTCTATCATATACTTCAGTAGGGACTTAGGGACATATTTAGACATGCTTGAATATCAGTTTACAAAAATGAATAACATAGACATCCTTAACTACTAAGAGTAGAAACACTTATGAAATAGCATAATGTTTACGTATCGTTACTTGGATCATGCCAAAAGAAATAAGGATTAGCCTTAACATACATTACTTAATACAAAGTAATCTCCAACTTTCTAAGATACGGAAAAAAATGACGTTGTAATCGTGAAATTGTCGAAGAGACAATCAGGATTGATTCATGCGTCAACCTCACCTTGAATATGCTTGTAGACATTGTTCTCAATTGAGAAGTGAGAAGCTACAGATTGTACTCCAACTTGTAGAAATTGTTCTCAAAGCTAGGAAAGTGAGAAGCTAAATATTGTACTCCAACTTGTAGAAATTGTTCCCAAAGCTAAGAAATCTTGCAAATCATGTTGAAGCATTTTTGTGTCACGTTAATTAATCCCTTTGCAGAACACCTTGTATGAGTTTGCTGAAGTATTTCCATCTATTATCCAGTAAGTGTGACCTTCCTTTGGTGATTTTAGGGAAGCCTTTTGTATTAGTGGGTGTGGGCCCCACTTGTGATGACTAATCCACGAGATTCCTCCAAATGTGACACCTTATAGTAATGACTAACGAGTCATTAATTAGAATGGGGGCTGCTTTGTTAGGGATTTAGACTTATCCAAAATTTCACCACTTTTCCTTAATCAACTTATTAATCCTCCACTAATTCAATAATTAACCAATTACCCACATAATTAAGAATTATTTCAAATTACTTAAAATTCTACTTATTTTTAATACACTTTATACACCTTACTACAATTGCCATGTGGTACCTTGTATGGTACTAGTCCATAAATACCGGATATTTTAGCTCGTGCCGTATTTTATCCCTAAATGATAAATTTCGACCAACTTCATTTTCTTCAACTAGTTTACCCTCTCACCTTCACGACTTTACTTATCACTTGTTATAAATATCATAAATACTTATCACCTAAAAAATAGTCTTGTCCTCGTCTTAAAGTACTACTATTACAGTACTAAAGTAAATCATGGTACTATATAAAATCAATACATACTATTATTTCGTTAAAACATCCATGAAAAAATACATACATTTTCTCAACTTTTAATTTTGCTAATCTCGTATAAAGAGTACAAACTCTCGCACTCTTAATTCTAAAAATGGTAAAAAGATAAGCTTCTTTTCTTGTGAGAAAATAATTTCTACCTTTGCAATAAAGAAAATCTCATAAACTTTCTCATATTATATTTATAATTTACCATATTCGAAGATAGTAATAATGGTAACCATCAAATATTATACTTATAAAATGTCACGACTCGAAATCCCACCGTCGGGACCGTGATGACGTCTAACGTTGAATCTGCTAGACGAGCCAACATTCTGGCTAACATGCTTATTTCCTTATTATTAGGCATGTAACGAAAAAGCGATAAGCGAGAACAAGTTTAAATAACAATGCGGAAGCTATGAAATATAACATCTCAAGTATCTGATACTACAAAATCCTTAGTAACACCCCAGAACTGGTACCAGAAATCCATGGACTGTCTAAGAATACTAAAAACAAAGTGTGAATAAATAATACATTTGTCTCAGAAATACAAGAGAAGATAGAAAGAGAAGAAATGAGATAGGAGGTGACTCCAAGGCCTGCGGACGCCTGCAGGACTACCTCAGTGTCTCCTGTGGACTGAAGGATACTCCCTCGATCACTGTCCACGGGGTCCGGTACCGCAATCTGCACAACATAAAGAAGTGCAGGTGTAGCATCAGTACAACCGACCCCATGTACTAAGTAAGTGCCGAGGCTAACCTCGGCGAAGTAGTGACGAGGCTAGGACACGACAAATAATAAAAACATGTGCAATTCAATAATACGTAACAGAAATAACGGCAGGAAGTAAACACTTAAGTACAAATACGGGGAAAACATGCTGGGGTACAAAGGGGAAAACACTTATTGAATAACAGAACAAGGCAACCGTCTAAGTATCAAAATAACAACAGAGAACAAACAAGTGCACGACATCACCCTTCGTGCTTTACTCTCGTTCTCACCAAAACAAGCGCACGGCATAACCCTTCATGCTTTTACCTCACAATATCATCGCACGGCATTATCCTTCGTGCATTATATCTCATATCATGGCACGGCATCACCCTTCGTGCTTTTAGAATCACAATATCGGCACGGCATTAACCTTCGTGCTTTTAATATAAAATCATGGCACGACATCACCATTCGTATTTTACACTATCATCCTCACAATGCAATAAATAAATACACAGCATTACCCTTCGTACTTTACACTCTTCCTCACCCAAAAAATAACCAGAACACAATTTGGCAAGGAAGAACCACAATACAAACCATAATTTACAACATCCCGGCAAGGGAACAATAACAGAAATATCACTGTCCCGGCAAGGGACTAAGCTATAACCAATCTCATTGAATGTACAACATAACCAAAAAATCCTCAACCGAACAACTAATCAACTTTGTTCACAACCAAGTCTTTCCAACAATTGAATAATCCCCAAAATGAAATCTACTTCATAACACAGTGGATATCGAAGAAAAACACATATACCATAAGAAATGACTCACGGGCATGCTAGACAACAACATATAGGTACTTGTCACCTCACCTATACGTTGAACATGGGATAAAAAGTAGCAAATAAGACTCAACACCTATTCCCTCAATCTAAGGTTAGGCCAAACACTTACCTCGGCTCCAAGAATCCAATTCAAGCCTCTAGCAACGCTTTTCCTTTCGAACCCGAGTCCAAATCAATAGTATCTAGACATAATTGACTCAATAACATCAATAAATGCTAAACAAATCAATTTCATGCTCAATTAAAGATTTCCCAACATTCCTCTCAAAATCCAAAAATCGACCCCGGGCTTGCTTGGTCCAAACACGAGGTTCAGACCAAAACCCAATCACCCATTCCCCCACGAGCCCGAATTTATAATTTTTTTTGAAATCCGATACCAAAACGAGGTGAAATTCCCAAATAATCAAAATGCCCTAACTCTACCAAAAACCCTAATTTTCTACCTTAACCACATGTTTTTAGGCCTAGAATCTAGTGGGTGTTGATAAAAATGGATGAAAACGAGGTTAAGATTACATACCTATGAAGCTATGGTGAAGAGGTTCTTCAAAATTCGCCCAAGGAGGTGTGGAGAAGAAGAAGTTGTGAAATTGGGTTCAATCTCGTAAGTGTTCCATTTTTAGACTTCAAAATAACTGGGCGTTTATGGTCTATGGGATCGCGAAGTAAGAGATGCGATCACATAGTGGACTGGTTTCTAAAGCTACACGATCGCGAGTGCAAGTGTGCAATCGCACAGAACATTAACCCTCACCCTACGCGATCGCAAACAAGAAAGTGCGGTCGCATTGTGTAGCTACCCACCCACTCACCCCCACCCTCGAGTTCACCTGACCCCCTATGTGATCGTAACGATGCCTATGCGATCACATAGTGCAATAGATTCCTCTCCCCTCACACAGTTCTATGCGATTGCAACTGCACCTATGCGATCGCATAGTGTAACACACCAGATACCAGCAAATGCATTTTACACCAGATTTTTCCGATGTTTTGCACTCTGACACCTACCCGAAACTCACCCGAACCCTCGAGGATCAAAACCAGATATACACACAACCTCAAAAACATACCACGGACTTATTGTGAGAAAATAATTTTTATCTTTACAATAAAGAAAATCTCATAAAATTTCTCATATTATATTTATAATTTACCATATTCAAATATAGTAATAATGGTAACCATAAAAAATTATACTTATAAAACTTTTACTAAAATACTTCACTTAAAAGAAAATACCACACTAACATAATATCTAACGATATCAAGGTTGTAAACTTACAGGGTGTCATAATAATAATGTCTTAAACCCTCTATAACCTCCAAATAGACATAATCTCTTCGAAATCATGTGGATTTACTATGGAAAATCCTAATTCTAAGGTACGGGATGTAACAAGCAGCTGATTGAGTTGCGCACCGAGGACTAGAAAGAGCAATTCGAAGGTCTTCACCGTCGAACTAGCGGTTTTAAAAGCTTCCTCTAATCAAGGTGAGAAAGACAAGGATATATTGGAATCCTATTGAGCAGTGGGAGAAGGATTACGAGGCCCTTGAAGATAAGTTAACACTTGATGTTAGCTGGGCTTTTTTGAACACTCGCTTTGATACTCTAACTGAAGTTAGCCTGGTGGGTTTTGACCTTAATGCTGAAATTGTCTAAAGAGGCAATTGAACAGACTTAGCAGCGTCAAAGCTTCTCAACACTCGAGGATGAAAGTACCAAAGGTGATGGTGATGGGGATGGACTTATACCAGGTGAAGCTGATGTTCAACCCTCATCTTCTCAAGTTAATCATTCTTCTCTCGCGGATGATGCCTCTTAGCTTTTTCCCTTAGAAGTTGTTTGATTTTATTTTGGTTTTTGTTAAAACTCTCTTTTTGTTTATTGGATAGTTTTTGGAAGATTTTCCTCCCTTGTTTTTGGGGTGATGATATAAATATCTCTTTGCTGCATATTATGCTTTCTGCTCTTTGAGTTTTTGAGCTTGCACTTACATTTAAAATGCTTAGTGGACCGTGACTTCAATATGCACGGGTTTTTCTAAAAGAAGGCCCTTTTATATTAACAACACTGAGGAAGATGATGTATCATTTTTATATTGGTGCAAAGATATGAAAGATGAAGTAATTTGAGGAAGTTTTATTTTTTGAACTTTCAAATAAATAAGTTTGTACAACATTTTCATAACTGCTTTCTTTGTAGCAGGTTTAAAGATTCGGGTATATCTTCATGTGACTAAATTTATGGCCTTAACTTAGAAGCTCGTGGGAATATTTTGTACTTTTTCCATCCTTTCTGCGAGCTTCAACGCCTTTGAAATCTTTTCTTTAAGGGTTTCTTCAAGGTATTAAATCTGGCTGAACTATGCTCTTGGTATACATCTTCTTTCCTTGTGTATCCTTTTATATGCACAGTCCCCCCCAGTGTTAGAGCATTTAAGCATGAGATCTCGAACACTGGATCAGCTCCTTACCTTTTGTCCTTTTCCTGAAAAAGAAAAACCATACGGGACTCAGAGATAATCTTTTAGATGATGAATGCATAATCCTTTTTCCTTATTATAACCTAGATCGGGAATAATTTAGTATTCCTCTTGTCTTTTGGGTCTAATATCATCATTTGGTACGGGCTAGATTTTTACCTATCATCTAAAATGGTTAGTGAAATTCAAATGAACAATATAAAAATTGAACTTGTATGATATGTTATCGTAGGTATTAACCTCTTTTCGAAGTAATACTTCTTCAAATGGACTGCATTCCAATGTGATGGTAACACCTTTCCATTCATGGTTTCTAACTCGTATGCTCATTTTCCAGCAATGCCTCTAACCATATACGAGCCTTCCCAATTTAGGATCAACTTTCATGTATTTGTTGACCGGAACACCTTTTTGAGGACGAAGTCCCCAATGTTGAAGAACCTCAGGTTGGCCTTCCTGTCTTCCTATTATATTGTTGTTCAATCATCTTCTTTTGAGTAGCCATCCGAATTAATATTGCGTCCTTCCTTTCTTCTGTTAAATCCAAATTTACCTTTAGCTCTTCCTCATTTGTTTCCTCAGTAGTATGTGTGTACCTCGTGCTTGGTTCACCTATTTCTACTAGAATTAGAGCTTCTGTTCCGTACATAAGTGAAAATAGGGTTTCCCCCATACTAGTCTTTGTTGTTGTTCGGTAAGCCCATAGCAGACCTGGAAGCACTTCTGAGCATTTTCCTTTTGATTCTTCCAATCGCTTTTTTAAGTTGTTGATGATAACTTTATTTGTCGACTCATCTTGCCTGTTAACCATTGGGCAATAAGGAGCGGAAGTGATTCGTTTAATCTGCCAGCTTTGGAAAAAGTCAGTGACTTTCGCCCCTGTGAATTGCGGGCCATTGTCCCAAATGATTTCCTTTGGGACTCCAAATAGACATATAGTATTCCTCCAAATTAAATCCATAACTTCCTTTTCCCGCACATGTTTAAAAGCACCTGCTTCTACCCATTTTTAGATATAATATATTAGAATTAACAAAAACAATACATTTATCTTAGCTTGAGGCAAAGGCCTTACGATGTCCATACCCCATTTCATGAAGGGCCATGGTGAAATGAATGAATGCAACAGTTTCGCCGGTCGATGCATACTATTTGAGTATCTTTTTCATTTATCGTACCTTTCTACAAAGTTCTCTTCTTCCTCTTCCACTTTGGCCAATAATATCCTGCACTTATTAATGTCTTCACCAATGATCGTCCCCCGGCATGGTTGCCAAAATGTCCCTCATGTACTTCTCTCATTACATATTCTGTTTGTAATGGTCCAATTCATTGTGATAAAGGTCCACCGAACATTTTGCGATATAAAATCTAACGAATTAAGCAATACTAAGCAGCTTTCAACCGTAACATTCAGGATTTCTTTTTATATACTGCAAAGTTCACAAAATCATTTCTCCAATCCCAAGTTAAATTATTGAAATTTACCTCACTCTTGGTTTGGTCATGGACTAAATAAAACAGATGAACCACAACAACATTTTCTGCATTTCTTGCATCAGCGGAAGACGCGAGATTTGCCAACGTGTCTGCTTGCACATTTTCCTCCCTGGGTATTTGCACAACTATCCATGTCTGGAACCTCATAAGAAATTCTCGTACCTTTTTGAGGTACTGCTACAATCATGTCTCTCTTGCCACATAAGTCTCCTGCATTTGATTGACATTTGAGGAACCGTCAGTAAATATATAATCTCTTATTTTTGCTTGAGTACTAAAATCGTTGTTTCGGGTATCTCACTCCTTTTTGAATATGGATGATAGCTTGCCTCTTTTTACCTTGATCTTGAATCAAATCATGCATTATCTTCTTTAGGTTGATAATCTCACTCTGCGGGTCCTATGTAAGGCTCATACATGTTTTCACCAAACTTTCTTTCTGATTTCAAGTTTCTTGAACCTGGTCTTTCATCAACCCTTATATGTGCAACCGTATCTTCTTCTATCCATAGCTTCATGTTGTATCGATTGTACACATCTTTCCATGTTGTCGAAGGAAACTCCCACAAATTTTCTCGTTCAAGTTGCTCGCGAATGCCATAGCCGCTTAGTTATTAGGTACTCGTGGAAGCATCATTCTCTATCGCTGGAATCTATCTACAAATTCATAGAGAAATTCTGTGTCCCCTTGTTTTATTTTGAAGATATAATTATTGCTTTTTTCAACTTTTTGAGCCCCCAAATATGCCTTTATAAATGAATCTGCAAGCTCAACAAAAGAATCTATGGAGTTTTAAGGTAAGAGAGAGTAGCATGTTAACGCCTTTTTTCTGAGAGTTTCGCAAAATTTTGTAACCCAAAACTCATTCAGTCTTCTGCTTGCTTAAATCATTGCCTTTCACGCTGGTACTGAACACAGTTACATGATCCCGTGAGTCGTATGTCCGTCAAATTGGGGAATTCAGGCATTTTAAACTTTTTGGGAATTGGCAAAGGTGTTGCACTTGCCTTCTAGAGTTGTTGTGAATACTTGTCAATATCCACGCCTTTGATCACGGGAGGTACGCCAGGTATTTGTTCTATATGCTCATTTTGCTCCTTCAGCTATTTCTGCAAAGTTAGTATTAAAATTTATAAACTAAAATTATTTGGTGTACTTGACCTTCCATCGCGAGATCTATTGGGTATTTCTCCACTTCCATAGTTATCGAGTGGATTCTCCAAGGTTGTTGTATTAACTGGTGGTGGAGCTTGTGCTGCGTTAGGTAATCCTCTGACAAAAGCCGGCGGCGCTTCGTTCATATGTTCTGCTATCAACTTCTCCAAAGCATCCTGCTCAAAGGTTTGGTCACCTCCATGTTGTCCATCGGTGCGCGAAGCAGACCTTTCAAGTGAACTTACACGTGAGTGCTGAGGAGTTCCCATGGGCGTGTGATGTGATGAAGTTTCGCCTTGTTGATTCAAATGGTTGTTCTCATTAGCAATTGACTTATTTGGTTGTTAAAAAAAGAAGTTGGAAAGTCAACATATTATTAGATTCCTGGTAACAGAACCAATTTGTTTAACCCAAAAATATATTCTCAGTCAAAGTCAATATCAAGAAGAAATCGGGTTACTAATAACCAAAATTACTTCACTTTCTTTGTAATTTGAAGACTGCGATTGAAAATAATTGACAAGGAAATAAAATTAAAAATAGATTGATAATATCTCCCAGAATTGAGGTTGTAACCTTTTGAATAATGTAAAAGAATAATTGTATATATTAATTAAAAACCAGATACCATTACAAATATGGACTAGGACCTTATATAAAAGTACATAATTATAACGATTTCCTTACTTAATTCAGGCTTGTTAATGGCATTAATTGCCTTGATTACCTATAACGACCTGACTGGTCATTTTTAGCATTTGCACTTTTCTTGGTAGTTTGAGGGCACGAGTATCCCCTCATGATAAATTATGACTTCTGTCAATCGTCGGCTCTGGTTTTCAAGTTATTCGGAATCGATTTGGAAGAATGAACTTCAAGATTTAAGCTTTAAGTTGGAAGAGTTGACCAAGTTTGACTTTTAACATTTGACCTCCTATTTGAGTTATGATGTTTCCATTAGGTCTGGATGGTATTTTGGACTCGGGCGTATGCCTGGATTTGCATTTGGATGTTTCTAGTAGGATTTGACACTAATTGGCGAAAGTTTGAAATTTGAAGGTTTGGAAAGTTCATAAGTTTGACCGGAAGTTGACTTTGAGGATATCGGATTCGGAATGTAATTTAGGGAATTGGAATAGCTTCAATATGTCATTTGGGACTTGTATCAAAATTTTGAGTTCATTTCGGGTTGATTTGATATGCCTCGGCACGAGTTGTGGAAGTTGAAACTTCAAAGTTCATCGACATTGATTTGAGGAGCAACTTGTCATTTCGATGTTGCAATGTGACATTTGATGCCTCAAGTAGGTCCGTGTTAAATTTTGGGACTTGTTGGTATGATTTGACGGGTTCCCTAGGGGCTCAGGTGTATTTCGGATCATTGGTCTAGAGACAAGTTAGGTTAATGAATTTGGAGTTTAACCATGGTCAATATCGGGTCAAGACGACCTCTTTTTGGTTTGTTGAGGGTGCAAGAAGTTCCGTAGCATGTTTTATGATTGAAATATATATATATATATACGGCTTATGTCCGTGAGGTTCCAGATGAGTTTCGGAGTGGTTTCGGATCATTTCGGTGAAGTTTGGATTTGATGGTGCTAGTACTTTGCAGTTGCGAACTTTTTGTTGCAATTGCAAACTCTGCATTTGTGAACATCTTGCAGCAATTTCGAACTCCGCAATTGCAAACTTTCAGTCGCAAATGCGACATCTGTAGCTAGGTTAAGAGTTGGAGTTTTGGGATGTTAGATCATTCCTTCATATTTTGAACCCTATACTCGGATTTAGGCGATTTTCACCACAAGGATTGGGGTAACTGTTCTCTACTCGGTTTTGATTATATTTCATGAGTCTATCTTCGATTTTCACATTAGGATTATGATTTATAAAGAGAAAGTTGGGGGTTTTTGTCTAAACATTCCTAAGTTGAACTTTTGAGTTTTGAACATCGATTCGGAGTTGGATTTGAGTAAAAATAGTATGGTTGCTAGTAATTGAATGGGTTGTTGGATTTTGTATGTTTTGTCCGGTTTCGAGGTGCGGGCTCGGGTATGACGTTTTGGTTGAATTTGAGTAAATGTGTAAAGATTCAACCTTTATCAATTTAGTTTTCTTACTATGGTATTATTTGATGATTTTGAGTTGCTTTTGGCTAGTTTTGAGCCGTTCGGAGGATTATTTGAATCGGATGGCACTTCTAGTGTATCGATTTAGATTGTGTGAGTTAAGTGTCTTGTCTAACTTTGTTGAAGGAATTTTTCCCACTATTTGATATTATTTTCTACATGCGGGAGTGATACATATATGAGGTGACGAGCATATATGCATGTGCCAGGGTTAACCATGCTTGGGGATAGATTATGCTATGAATTATGCCTTGTAGAATTATGTGAGCATCTCACTTCATGTCTTACTTGACTCATAGATACCAGGAATATAGAATTAAATGTTAGAAACCAAGATTTAGTTTATTATAACTTGATTAAAATTTGACGGAATTCAGAGAAAACATTGATGTGTTTAATTCGGTCATCACTATGCTAAATCATTAATACATTCATACGGTCAATATTCTTGAGATACTAGATTCTATACTAGTGTTGTAGATCATTCGTGGGATTTGTTGAAATACTTGAATAATAAGGTTCCTGAGGGTTTATTGAACTATTGTCGGTTTGAAAGTTATGATTGGGATTCATTTGTAATATTTATTTAAACACTCTCCTTGACATTATTTATGCTTCCTACCTTGTTATACATTGATATACATATGCTTGGTAAGGAAGAGTGTAAAGCATGAAGGGTGATGTCGTGCCATTATATATATATGATATCATGTGAGGGAGAGTGTCAAGCACGAAGGGTGATGCCATGCCATATCAATTGAGACTAAAATCATGGGTGATGTCGTGCCATGTTATGTCATTGTAAAGAACGAAGGGTGATGTCGATCCATTTCATTTGAGAGTAAAATAACGTAGGGTGATGTCGTGCCATTGCATTTATATTATCATTATGTTATCACGAGTTCATGGCACGAAGGGTGTTTCTGTGCAGGTGAGGACGAGGGACGTGCATTATGTCGTGATAACCTTTCCTTGTAGATAGGTTATTGCCTTTACCTTGAGATTTTATTGTCGTACTTATGATTCTTATGTGACTTGTCGTTAGTGTTCTGTCTTTGTTCATGCTCTACTTGTTAATTTATAAAGATCATGTGTTCCCTTCTTATTTGTTGTATATATATCTAGGCCTCCACCATGCTAGTTAGTTGAAGTTTATATTCTTCTTTCCTAATTGATGTCATTACTCCTATGTTTTCCGCCTAGTATTAGTATTGTTGCCCATATGTATATCCTCGTTCACTATTTCTACTTGCGTATTTCCTACTTTTTCATTACTGTTATCGGCATTTCTGCCATCCGGTTGGTACTGTTATACGCATACTTGGTGAGGATAAGATAAATGCACGAAGGATGTTGCCATGCAATTGACTTGATATCTAACTACACTCCTCATGCTATGAAAGTTATGGAGTGACTATCGTGGTTTATTGGTTTTCGCTCTAAGGAAAAGATTGGTCGAGATATTGGAAAATGTTAAATTATGATCTCTTCTAGTACTCAGTTGTTGCTTTGCATATTCGTTTCGTGTACTATTTGCTGTTATATCGTCGTATAGTTCTATTTTTAGCTTATGGTATATGTTTTATCATTGATTATCTCTTAAATAAATAGTCTTGTCACTACTTCGACGAGGTTAGACAAGATACTTACTGGGTACATGGGATCGGTTGTACTCATACTACACTTCTGCACCTTGCGTGCAGATTTAGAGCGAGGCTGCAAGTGATGTCGGGAGCTGACTCTAAAGATGTTCGTGCATTCCGGAATATAGCTGCCACCTATCCTTGGTAGCTTTAGATTTTGATAATCTGTTTATGCAACTTTCAAATAGATCGTGTATTTATTTGTACTAGCTTTTTAAATTTCAAATTCGTAAAAGCTCGTGATTCGTACTACCAATCCTTGGGTTAATATGTAAATGTTCAGATAATTCTTCATCATTTCCTATAAATTTCATTTGGATTGTATTGAGTGTTAGTTGGCTTACCTAGCAGGTCGAGTTAGGTGCCATCATGACTAGTGGTTTTCGGGTCGTGACAAATTGGTATCAGAGCACTAGGTTCGTAGGTTCTATGAGTCATGAGCAAGTGTCTAGTAGAGTCTTGCGGATCGGTATGATGATGTCCATACCTATCTTCGAGAGGCTACAAGACACTTCAAAAAATTTCCCTTTCTTCTTTCATTATCGTGCGGCCTTGTTTCAGCTTGAAATCTACAACTTTGACTCTTCCCAATCACTCATATGTCATGTTCTGCACTCAGTATTCGCTATGTGACGACGACCTGCGATGCTGCATATGGATCAAGAAGGGATATGGATGCTTGATTATCATCGCGATGTGCTGTCTAGCCTCAGGAGCAGATGTAGTGTTAAATATTCCAGACGTTCATTTGTCGTATGAGGCGGGTTCTTATATCTTGTTGGTAAGCATAAATTTGGGGAAGACTGGCTAGTGGCCTAGCTGTTGTGATTAAGGAGGGTTCATGGTAAGGCGTCGATTTAAGTATAGTCGGTGGGCCACCTCCTGCGTGATGAGTTTGGATCGTGTGTTTAGTATGAGGTTTCCATTCGGTCGGGTACATATATTATCATTTCAGAGAATTTGGGGAAGTTCTTTAACTATTTCAAGGATGGATAAGCGATTGACAAAGTCTCCGGAGTGTTATATGACGGGTATTGCATAAGTATTGAAGTATTCAGCTAAATCGTCGTGTGGGATCGGGGCATGCTATAAATATGTAGACTTTTGATTACTGACGATGTGTTCTATGGCTTCGAGCTAAGTGGGGGAGTCTTCTAATGACGATCAAATTTTAGGATCAGCGCTGTATCAGTTTCCGGGCCTAGGTATTGCTTGGTTGTTTCTTCGAATAGTCATATGCTGGCGGAGCACGGGTTGCCCGATACATATTAGTTGTGTATTGAAGATCAGAGTAAGATGGGTGGTTATCGAGAAAGTTTTGGAGAGTTCTAGGTTTTATGTAGCCTTTAAGGACTTTGAAATTTGTCTACGGTCAGGCTTGAAAGCGGTAGCGAATGGTAATCAGATCCGTGGTATTTTCTTGTAAAGAAAGGTCTACGTGTCAATCTTGGAGAGATGCAAAAAAATGGCTTCGGGTCCCTAGGAGGTTCCTTTAGGGAGGTCATATCGTATTGAGTTACTTTCGAGTTGGTAGTTTGCATGATTAGGTTGAGTTAGAGGTGATTGGTTCTAATTACTCGATTATGTGTTAATGTTTAATGACCCAGCCGGTTTTTCAGAGAGTTTAGCCCTGTTTTCCCCATTTATGCTTCATTCTTGTATTGTTCAGCTATTTTTTGTTGCGTTGGGTTGATTGATTCGGGTTCAGAGTGGTTGTGGAGAGAATGAGACACTTAGTCTCTTATGTTGGTGATTTAGTTGAAAAAGTCAACCGAAAGTTGACTTATAGGTAAATGATCTCGGAATGTGGTTTTTGGGGCTCGGATAGCTTCATCAGGTGATTTGGGACTTAAGGGTGTGTGCGGAATGTCATTCGGAGGTCAGGAGTAGAATTAGACTTGAATTGGCGAAATTTGATTTTTGGCGATTTCCGGTCGGTAGTGAAAATTAGCTATTGGGGCCGGAATGGAATTCCGAAAAGTTGGAACAGGTTCGTATTGTCATTTAGGATGTGTGTGCAAATTTTCAGGTCATTCGGACGTGGTCTGGGTGGTTTCAGCATCGTTGGCGAATTTCGGAAGTTTAGAAATCCTTAGACTTGAATTTTGGATTTGATTTGGTGTTTTGATGTTATTTTGAGTGTTTCGAGGGTTCAATTAAGTTGTAATATTTATATATGACTTGTTGGTACTTTTGGTTGAGGCCCTGAGGGGCTCGAGATTGATTTCGGATGATTTTCGGATGGTTGGAAGTTGGAAAAATGCAGCAAATTGGCTGCTGGTGCAGGCCTTCTGGTGTGGCCGCACCTGCGGACGGGGAGCCGCACGTGCGGACTACCTCGCACAGATGCGGAATTAGGGAGCCTGGCCTGGAAGCGCAGGTGTGGAGGTTGGCTCGCACCTGCGGGTCCGCATGTGCGTGTAGAAGGCCGCAGATGCAGAATTTGGTTTTAAGTGAAAATTCGCACCTGCGAGGGATTTTCCGCAGGTGCGTATCATGGAATCGTAGGTGTGAGAGTGCTAGGCATAACCTATACAAGGTTGCCTTCGCGAATTTTCACTCATTTTTGACGGATTTTGGAGCTTAGAGCTGGGATTTCAAGGGGTAATTAAGTGTATTCAGTGAGGTAAGCTACTTGGACCTTGTATCTTGTGTTTTTGGAAATTATTCCATGGTTTAATCATGTTTTAGTAGAGAAATTTGGGAGATTAGGGCATGAAATTTGAGAGTATAATTGGGGATTTGAGGGGCCATTTGGGGTCTGATTTTGATGTATTTGGTATGTAAGAACTCATCAGAGCGTAAGGATTCTAATTTTGTGATTTTTATCGAAATCTGAGACGTGGGCCCGGGGGTCGGGTTTGGCCAATTTCGGGATTTTTGATGTAAATTTGTTATTTTTGAGTGGGCTTTATTACTTTAGCATATTTTGATTATATAAATATGTTTTGAATAGTTTCGGGGCGCGTTGAGGCCGAGTCGAGGGGCAAAGGCATCGCGGAGTAGCTTTTCATCCGATTTGAGGTAAGTAACGATTGTAAATATAGACCTGAGGGTAAACCCCGATAGTTCGTATTGTTTTGATAAATGAGGTGAGGCACATGCTAGGTGACGAGCGTGTGGGCGTGCATCGGTAGGGATTGTGACTTGGTCCGTCTCGTAGCGACTACTAAGCTGCATATTTGATTTAAAATCATATGATGTTCCGTATTTTAGAGATTAATACTATATTTTGGGATGTACGCTATGTTTGGGGCCTTGTGCCGATCGATTTGGACCCTCAGGGGAGTTTTAGTACTATTCTCACACTGTTTTGATAGAAAAATATAATCTGAGTCATGATTTATACTTGTTCACTGTTTAATATTGTTTATCACATTGTTTTCAAACAAATGAAAGATATTTTTGGGCTGAGTCCCCGTGATTTGTAATGAGTTGCCCGAGTGGCTTGTGAGGATGATGACTGAGTGAGACCGAGGGCCGGATTGTGAGGATAGTGATGGATCGGGCTGCACGCCGCAGCGATTTATATATATATATATATATATATATATATATATATATGTGTGTGTGTGTGTGTGTGTGTGTGTGTGTGTGTGTGTGTGTGTGTATGGATGGATCGGGCTGCACGCCGCAGTACGATATATATGGATCGAGTTGCACGCCGCATCGAGATATATTGGATTGTGCTGCACGCCGCAGTGATATAGCGCTTGGGCTGTAGGAGCCCCTACGGAGTCCATAGACCACCAGTGAGCGCAGTCAAATATTCATGGATCGGGTTGCACGCCGCAACGATTATTATATGGTACCTATTGAGCGTGATTGTTGAGTATGAGTGCCTATTGAGCGTGAGTGCTGAGTGTGAGTGCTCGTTGACGAGAGTTGAGTCACGAGTGACTGAGAGGCTTGCCGGAAAGGCTTTGTTTGTGAGTGATACTTTGCCCGAGGGGCTTATTTTTTATAAAACTACTGTTTCACTCTTCTTTACATTTTTGCCTCTAAATGATAAATGTTGAACCAATGTTTTATATGAGATTTGTAAAGGGAAAACTAGAGTTTTTATGAAACTTTCGGAACGCAGATTCCTGACTTGATCTATTGATTTCCACTGATATTTGTTATATGAATTTACATGATTTTAAAAGCTCGTCACTGCACTCAGGTCTTTATTTATATTTATTACTTACTGAGTTGGCGTACTCACGTTACTCCCTGCACCTTGTGTGCAGATTCAGGTGTCCGGATCGAGTGAGATTTGATTCATTCTTAGTGGAGCATTTATCGGAGACTGTGAGGTAGTTGCACGGCGTTCACATCCCCACCCTTCTACTTCTTAGTTTGTCGTCATTTATATTTCCTAGGCTTGTTGTATCAAGGAAATCGTGTCAGATTCTATGTTCCATTAGTTGCTCGTGAATGTTGACTCCGGGTTTTGGGATATTATTTAGATGTTTTTTCCTTGATTACCTGTATTTGTGAAATATTAAAAGTGGAAGTTTTATGATAAATCGCGTTATTGAATTAAATGAAAAGTTTCTTATATTATGCATAGTAAGTTGGCTAGCCTAGTACCACGATAGGCGCCATATTTAGATTTGGGGTCGTGACATAATGAGTTTTGAAGAATTCATCATGGTTATGACCACGACGGAGTTGGTGTTTACTACAGGTATAGAAGCTATATTGCGCATAGTGATGTTCTCCTAGATTAAGTTAAATACAAGGTTCGCGGTGGATGAGATGTTAAAATTGCACATGGTTTGTAGTGTCACGAGTTAGCATGTTAGAGGCGATGCGCTGTGTGGGGTTGAAAAGTTGCATGTACAAGGTTACAATTTAGTTTTGGAGGAAATTATATGAGTTCTTGAAGACACAAACGATTTCGGGTGATTAAGGTTTTGCTGGCACTATCTGTTCCCACCGGAGGAGAGTTCTCCTGTTGGCAGTTACATTGTGCTTTTACTTGTGGGTATTTTTCCGTAAGATGATGGAGTATGAATAACGCATCAGCTATTTGAGTAGCAGTGTTGAGATCGGGTATGGAAATTCTGGTGTACAAGAGGTTTAGAGACTGGATGTTCTCGTTGGAAGACTATTCCGTGATTCCAACCTGTGAAGGAATTTGGAGGATTGAGTGATTGATGGTATGTGTTATGGAAAGGTTGATATGGGCTTGTGGAAGGTTATTTTCCTGTTCGGGAATGATCGTAATCTAGTTTGGGAATTATTTGAGAGCCTAATGAGGATGTGTATTCTGTATCATATCGGATTTGCTTGCTCCTACGCAGGTGTTACCATAAACATATCATCGGGCGGAATAGATTATATTGGCGCCCTAGTCTATGTTATGTGTTTCTCTATTATGCTATGACGAGGTATGAGGGTTACATAATTCTTTGCACGTATATTGTGATTCAGTTTAGTCCTCATGGCATTATGGGCGAGATGGCCTTCGTGATGTTGATTTTCTTATTGCACCAGAGTTGTGCTTCTCCTTCTCAATATTGTTTGTTCCTAATAAGTTTCCCAAAATTATATTGTGTGCACTCTATTATGCTTGATGTTGACGCGTATGTGATCAGTGAGCCCGTCTATTATGGCTCGATGGGTACCCTATGTGGATTTATATGATGGGATCAGGTTGCACACCGCAATGGGAACTATGATGAAATGTAACTCCTTATTCTTTCTTCGTGTATTTTTGCTTTCACGTTCCTGAAAATAGTTCATAGGAAAATGTTAAAATTACTATGTCTGCTTAACTTGCTTAGTAGCCTTCTTACATAACTTTTTAACTATTAATTGTCATGTCTGAGTTATTACTTGTTGGTGTACTGGACCACGTTTTGTGGGGCTTCATATGGTTTTTGGTGAGACTTGTCGGTCGGGCTGCTTGTATTGGCTGAGTTGAGGTTTCTAGACATGAGATTTGTTCTATCGTATTGGGATAAGGAATGTTTAGAAGAATGGTACCATATTTTTGCTAAGGATTTGGGCAATGGCCTTGGTTGCACGAGTGAACTTCTTTGCTTATTTATTTGATCAGTGGTTAAGAGATTTTGTGTGTTTCTAGAGGGATTCGACACTAATTGGCCAAATTTTGAAATTTGAATGTTTAGAAAGTTCATAAGTTCGACCAAAAGTTGACTTTGAGGATATCAGATTCAGATTGTAATTCCGGGAATTGGAATAGTTTCGAAATGTCATTTAGGACTTGTATGAAAAGTTTGAGTTCATTCTGGGTTGATCTGATATGTTTCGGTGCGAGTTGTGGAAGTTGAAAGTTGAAAGTTCATCAATTTTGATTTGAGGCACGATTCCTCGTTCTGATGTTGCTATGTGAGATTTGATGCCTCGAGTAGGTCTGTGTTATATTTTGGGACTTGTTGGTATGATTTGACAGGTTCCCTAGGGGCTCGGTGTATTTTGGATCATTGATTGATAGACTAGTTAAGTTAAAGAATTTAGAGTTTGACCATGATCAATATCGGGTCAAGACGACCTCTTTTCAGTGTTTTGAGAGAGCGAGCAGATTCATAGTGTGTTTTATCATTGAAATTCGTATATGGTTTGTGTCTGGGAGGTTCCAGATGAGTTTCAGGGTGGTTTCAGATCATCGCGGTGAAGTTTGGGCTTGCTGGTCCTGGTACTTCGCAATTGCGAACTTTTTGTTGCAATTGCGAGCTCTGCATTTCCGAACATCTGGCCACAATTGGAACCCTGGCCACAATTGGAACCCTGGTCATAATTGTGAACTCTGCAATTGCGAACATGTGGTCGCAATTGTGAACTGCCTGCAATTGCAAACATTTGGTCGCAAATGCGACATTTGTAGCTAGGTTTTGGAGTTTCGGGATTTTAGCTCATTCCTTCATATTTTGAACCCTATACGCGGATTTGGGTGATTTTGGAGGCGATTTTCACCACAAGAATTGGCGTAAGTGTTCTGTACTTGGATTTGATTATATTTCATGCATATATCTTTGATTTCGCATTTGGATTATGATTTTTAAAGAGAAAGTTGGGGGGTTTTGTCTAAACTTTCCTAAATTGAATTTTTGAGTTTTGAACATCGATTTGAGTGAAATTAGTATGGTTGGACTCATAATCTAATAGGTTGTTGGATTATGTATTGTTTTGTCGGGTTTCGAGGTGCAAGTCCGGGTTTTACTTTTTGGTTGACTTTGAGTAAATTGTAAACATCCAACCTTTATCAATTGGGTTTGCTTACTATGGCATTAGTTGATGATTTTGAGTTGCTTTTGGCTATTTTCGATCCGTTCGGAGGATTATTTGAATGGGATGGCGCTTCTAATGTATCGATTTGTTTGTTTGAGGTAAGCGTCTTGTCTAACTTTGTTGAGGGAATTTTTCCCACTATTTGACACTATTTGCTTCTTGCAGGGGTGATACATATATGAGGCGACGAGCATATATGCATGTGCCAGGGTTAATCATGCTCGGGGATATATTATGATATCAATTGTGCCTTGTAGAATTACGTGACTATCTTGCTTCGTGTCTTACTTGACTCATAGATACTAAGAATATAGAATATTAAATATTAGAAACCAAGATTTCGTTTATTATAACTTGATTAAAATTTGACGGAATTAAGAGAAAACATTGATGTGTCTAATTTGGTCATCACTATGTTTAATCATTAATACATTGTTATGGCCGATATTCTTGAGATACTAGATTCTATACTCGTGTTGTAAATCATTCATGAGATTTGTTGAAATACTTGAATAATAAGGTTCCTCAGGGTTTATTGAACTATTGTTGGCTTGAAAGTTATGATTGGGATTCAATGGGAATTCATTTAAACACTCTCCTTGACGTTATTTATGCTTCCTACCTTGTTTGACATTGATATACATACGCTTGGTAAGGAAGAATGTAAATCGCGAAGGTTGATGTCGTGCCATTATATATATGCTATCATGTGAGGGAGGGTGTAAAGCACGAAGGGTGATGCCGTGCCAAATTAGTTGAGAATAAAAGCACGAAGGGTGATGTCGTTCCATGTTATGTGAGTGTAAAGAACGAAGGGTGATGTCGTGCCATTTAACTTGAGAGTAAAAGCATGAAGGGTGATGTCGTGTGTAACAACCCGGTCGGTCGTTTCGAGAGTTATAGCCCCTTTCCCCCATTTCCGCCTCTTTTGTACTTTAAAGTTGTATTATTGATGTTTAGCTTAAAGTATATATATTTATATGTATATCGCCTCATGTTTTACTTTTGTTTCGTGGATTTAGGATGAAAAATGTGTAGATTTATATTAATTTGAGGTGTTTTATGTATAGGAATGATCTAGAGCAATTGCTGGCGAAATGTGTGAAATTAGAGCCAAAACGGACGAAAATAGGAAAAGCAGCATTTTCAGAGCCGCAGGAAGCGCCCCACACTACCTGTGGTGCCAGAGTCAGTATGTGAATAATTGGTTGTTTCTTCAACAATGTGATTAATTGCTTAATTGTCTGACCAGCATTTAGGTTCTATTTACTATCTACGTTATGCTTGGGAAAGCCGTGTTTATATTAGAGAAGAATTAAAGAGAGCATGATCTTAACTCTTAAGGGGTCGGATTTGTGGTTAGGATAGGAATATACCTAGTCACCGTGCTTAATTAAATATCGTAATATTAATGCGTTCTTAATAGATTGATTTCATAGGAATATAGGCGTTAATCTATTTTGAATAGGCTAGTAGTACTTCGGGAATATTCTATGAGAGAAATTATCGATTAATTAGCAACCATGAGTGAATTATATGAAAGGAAGAGTTAATTAGAACACAATAGGATTGGTGAATCTATCACAACCCTTGAATATTTGTCTCTACTGAATACATAACAACCATTTCGCTACTTGATAATTTAGTACTACTTAGCATTATAGTTTAGTATAATCCCATTCTTGAACTTGATTTTGGCTTGACTGAATAACAACTTTGATAAATTTACTGGGTAGTTGATACAAGTCTATGTGGGTTCGACACTCGACTTATCATTTTATTACTTGTGCAGTCACGTATACTTGGTTGTACATTTGGGAGCAATAAGTTTTTGGAGCCATTGCTGGGGACTTGAATATTGACTACTTTCTAGTTTTTGCTATAATTGTTTATTTCGTCTAGTCTAACATTTATTAATTGTTGCTCTAATATCAGGAACCTTGATTGAATGTGTAGCAAAATCCATGACAGACTCAATGGCTTTGACCCCAAACCTGAGAGAACATTTCATAGGAGGTTGAGGGAAGCAAGGGATACAAACAATCTTCAGGAACTCGTTCAATTTCCTGTGAACATGGCAGAGGAACAACACGTGGTTGTTCAGGAGGTGGCGATGCCCAGCATTGCTAATGTCACCTCCAGCATCGTGAAGCCCAGAATCACTAGGCACTTTGAGCTTAAACAGAGCATGATCCAGCTATATCACTAATGGGGTCACTCCAGACTATGTGAGGCTCACACTTTCCCCATTCTCTCTGTTGGGCGAAGCAAAGCGATGGTTGAAGGCATAACTAGCTAATTCTATTACATCATGGAATGATCTAGTAAGAAATTTCTAGCAAGGTTATTCCCTTCAGAAAAAACTACGAAGATCAGAAGTGAGATAGTCGCATTCAAACAGATTGCGGGGGAGTCTCTATACTCATCTTGGGAAAGGTTCAAGGAGTTGCTCAAAGATTTTCCTCATCATAATGAGACGAACGAAGTATTAGCTCACACTTTCATAGAAGGGATACATCCTGAGAAAAAAATTATGATAGATACTGCAGCTGGAGGTCAAGTGTTGGAGAAAAGCTTTAACGAGATATATGCATTACTGAACAAATTCTCCAAAAGTAATCTGGATTTGCAAGGAGAAATGGGTAGACACACAGTGCAAGAATATGCAGGGGTTCTCATGTTAGATTTCGTCTTGGCATTATCAGCACAGATTTCTACACTAACCAACCAAGGCAATCTGATACCTTGGGTATTAACAAGCAACAAGCTCAACCAGTGCAACAAGTTCAATTTTTTGTGAAGTATGCGGAGAGGGTCACTCGAGTGACTTATGCCCAGTTAATCCAGAGTCTGTCTTCTTTGTGGGTAATGCAATAGGGGCTAGACCAACCAATATGGGAAAACATACAAGCCCAACTGGAGGAACCACCCAAACTTCTCTTGAGGAAATGATGAAGAAATTGATGGCTAATGAGCAAGACCAGGCCGGAGCAATGAGAAATATGGAGCGCCAAATAGGACAACTTGCTAGTGCCCAAAATACTCGACCAGTTGGAGCTCTTCCAAGCGAAGCTGAGGCTAATCCTAAGGCATTTATTAATGTTGTCTCATTGAGGAACGAGATACAATTAGAAGAAGTCCATTCGAAAAAGATAAAATAAGTGACCTTTAATGGGAAGTCAGCCACTATAGAGTCAGAATCAGAAAAATTAAAGGAGTCAAAGAAGCCAGTTGAAGAGGTGGTGGCTATGTAACCCCCACCAGTAGTTGCGAGGCCACCACCTCTGTTCCCTCAAAGATTGCAGAAAGTGAAGGATAATGTTGTGTATAAAATATTTCTTGATATATTGAAGCAGGTGCAAATTAACATTCCATTAGTATACATATTGCAAGAAGTTCCCAAATATGTGAAATACATCAAGAACATAGTGTCAAATAAAAGAAGGTTGACTGAATTCGAGACTGTGGCACTCACTGAGGAATGTAGCTCTACAATTCAAAGCAAGCTACCTCAGAAATTAAACGATCCAAATAGTTTCACTATCCAAATCTCGATTGGTAAACCTGCAGTTGGGCGAGCTTTATGTGATCTTGGAGCGAGCATCAATTTGATGCCGCTATCTGTGTTCAGACAGTTGGGGTTGGGTGAGCCACGCCCAACAACGATAATTTTACATTTGGTTGACCGCTCTCATACGCATCCTGAAGGAGTGATTGAAGATGTGTTAGTTCAAGTGGGCTCTTTCATATTCACTGCTGACTTTATTATCTTGGACTATGAGCCCGATCAGGTAGTCCCATTTATTTTGGGGCGTCCATTCTTAGCCACGGGCCGAGCTATTATTGATGTTTGTGAAGGAAATATGAAAATGAGAGTAGGTGATCGAGTGGAGGTATTCAATGTATATAAAGCACTCAGATTGCCAGCCTACTATGAAGAGCTATCCATGATTTCTGTGGTGGGAAGTGATGCTACATCATTAGTGCCTTATATGAGCCCTATTGATCCTCTTGAACGATCTTTGATTGGGGATGAAGAATACATTGAAGATGAAATTATGGGATAAATTGATCAAGTAATTAATATGTCCTGTACTTATGTCCATGCGTTTGGAAAATTTGAGGAGTTGGACATGACTATCACTCTGACCCCTCCTAAGCCATCTATTGAAGATGTTCCAAGTCTTGAGTTTATGCCCCTTCCAGCGCATCTGTGCGATGCTTATTTGGGGAGCTTTGAGACATTGCCCGTGATTATCTCATCCAGTTTGACTAACACACAAGAAGAAATATTTCTAAGAGTACTTCATGGGCATAATCAGACTATTGGGTGGACAATTGTTGACATCAAGGGAATCAATCCATCATTTTTCATGGATAAAATTGTCCTGGAATATGGATTCTGCCCCAGTATTGAACAGTAAAGAAGGTTAAATCCTATTATGAAGGACGTCGTGAAGAATGAAGTAATTAAGTTGCTCGGTGTAGGTATCATCTTTCCTATATCCGACAACAATTGGGTAAGCCCAGTTCGATGTGTTCCCAAAAAGGGGGGATGACTGTGATTGAGAATGAGAACAATGAGCTAATTCCTACTCGCACTGTGACGGGGTGGAGAGTTTGCATTGATATAGAAAGATCTACAAAGCAACCCGCAAAGACCACTTCCCACTTTCATTCATTGATCAAATGTTGGACAGATTAGCGGTGCATGAATGTTATTTCTTCCTTGATGATTATTCGGGTTAAAATTAGATTGTAATTGTAACGACTCGGTCGGTCGTTCCGAGAGTTTAGCCCCGTTTCCCCTATTCTGCTTATTTTGTATAGTTCAGCTCTTGGGCTTTTTGTTGGGTTGGTTGGCTCGGATTCGGAGTGGTCGTGGTGATAATTGAGACACTTAGTCTCTTCAATTGGCCTAATAATTGAAAAAGTCAACTGACTTATTGGTAAACGACCTCGGAATGTAGATTTTATGGCTCGAATAGCTTCGTTAGGTGATTTGGGACTTAAGAGTGTGTTCGAAATGTAGATTTTATGGCTTGGATAGCTTCGTTAGGTGATTTAGGACTTAGGAGTGTGTTCGGAATGTGTTTTTTATGTCTGGTGTAGAATTAGGCTTGAATTGGCGAAAGTTAGTTTTTGGTAATTTCCGGTCGACAGTGGAAAATAGGCTATACGGGTCGGAATGGAATTCCAGAAGTTGGAGCAGGTTCGTAGTGTCATTTTGGATATGTGTGCAGATTTTTAGGTCAATCGAAAGTGTTTTGGATGGTTTCGGCATCTTTGGTGAAATTTAGAAGTTTCAAAGTTCATAGGCTTGAATCTGAGGTGAATTTGATGTTTTTGCGTTGTTTTTGGTGTTTCAAAGGCTTGACTAAGTTTGAATAAGGTTATGGGATGTGTTGGTATTATTGGTTGAGGTCCCGAGGGCTGAGGGTGAATTTCGGGTGGTTAACGGATCGATTTATGGATTTTTGAGATAGTTGTTTTGTTGGTTTTTGCTGCAGGTATTTTTGCTCTTCGTGATCGCGTAGAAGGGTCTAAGATCGTGTAGACCAAGTTGGGCAGGGGTGAAAAATTGCTCTATGTGAGGTGAGGTTGCGATCGCGTGGGTCTGTAATGTTGTACTACGCAAACGCGTGGCCAAGGTCGCGTCCGCGTAGAGGAGAGTGAGCTGGTGAGGAGTGGAAGGTTTGGTTTTGTGCGGTCGTGTGGGAAGAGACGCGATCGCGTGAGTTGTGAAGGCAAAGCTTCGCGATCGCGTGGGCTATTCCGCGATCGCGTAGGTTTAATTGTGGGTCTGACTTTTTGTGCTTCGCGATCGCGTGGCACGTGCCATGATCACGATGACGGAATTAGACCTGGGCAGAATGTTTAAAAATCCATCTTCGCGAATTTCAGTCTATTTTCTCCATTGTTGGTCGATTTTTGAAGCTTTTGAGAGGGATTGAAGAGGGAATCAAAGGAAAACATTTGGAGGTAAGATTTTTGACTTCAAAACTTGATTCTATGTTATTTTCCTAAGCAATTAAACCTGAATTGTGGGATTTATACCCAAAATTGGGAAGTTAGGGCATGGGAAATTGTAGACCTTAATTGAGTTATTGAAGGGGATATTGTGGTCCGATTTTGATGTTCTTGGTACGTATAGACTCGGGAAAGGATGAGGATTCTTTTGATGAAATTTTTATAGAATTTCGAGACGCGGTGCCCGGGGGCCGGGTTTTGCCAATTTCAGGAATTTTGGTTAAATTTGATATTTTTTGAATAGGTTTCGTCTTCCTAGCATATTTTGATGTTATTATCTGATTTTGATAGAATCAGAGAATTGGGAGCCGATTCGAGAGGCAAGAGCATCGTGGAGTAGTTTTGCGGCGGGTCTGAGGTAAGTAACGATTGTAAATCTAGACCTGAGGGTTTGAAACCCTGGTATTTCACTTTGATTTGGTAAATGAGTTGACGCACATGCTAGGTGACGAGCGTGTGGGCGTGCACCGGTAGGGATTGTGGCTTGGTCCGGATTGTGGCGACTATTATGGCACGTATTTGATTTGAAATCATAAGATGTCCTGTATTTTGGAGGTTTATGTTTTATTATGGGCAGTATGCCACGTTTGGGTCCTTGTGTCGATCTATTTAGACCCCTAGGGGTATTTTTACACTATTCTCACACTATTTTTGATAGAAAATTTGTGAACTCAGTCATGTTTATTACTTGTTGTTATTTCACTGTTATTACAATTTTTAGAATATTGTGACGTATTTGGGGCTGAGTCCCGTGATGTTGAGATGAGTTGCCCGAGTGGCTTGAGAGGATGACTGAGTGAGGCTGAGAGCCGAGTTTGTGAGGATAGTTATGGATCGGGTTGCACGCCGCAGCATATATAGATATTATATGGATCAGGCTGCACGCCGCAACATATATATATATATATATATATATATTAGATCGGACTGCGCGCCATAGCGATATAGCGTTTGCGCTGTAGGAGACCCTTCAGGAGTCTGTACACCCCCAGTGAGCGCAGTCGACTATTATTTGGATCGGGTTGCACGCCGTAGCATATACATATATTATTTGGATCGGGCTGCACGCTGTAGCATATACATATGTTATTTGGATCAGGCTGCACGCCGCAGCATATATATATATACTATTTGGATCAGGCTGCACGCCGCAGCATATGTTATGTGGATCGGGCTGCACGTCGCAGCAGTTTGTGTGGATACATGGTACTTGTTGAGTGAAAGTGCTGAGTGTGAACATTGAATACTGATAGAGGAGTCACGAGTGACTGAGGGACCTTACGTATGAGTGATATTTTGCCCGAGAGGCTATAAAGTATGAGATCATTGTTTCTCACTCATTTTACACTGAGTCTCTTTAATAAATGTTGAGTTAATGTATTGTGTGAGTTTAGAAGGGGAGCTGGAGTTTGTAAAGTATTTGGTTAATGTAGTCTTTTGATTACTCTATTTGTTTTCACCGGCACATGTTTTTTTATGAAACTATCACTTTTAAATGCTCGTCACTGCACTAGAGTTTTTAGTTGCTTTGGTTACTTACTGAGTTGGTGTACTCACGTTACTCCCTGCACCTTGTGTGCAGATTGAGGTACCGGGGCAGAGCGATAGTTGAGCCACCCCATTTGGAGCATTTCTCGGAGATTGTGAGGTAGCTGCTCGGCGTCCGCAGCCTACTTTTTCTCCTTCCTACTCTGTCATTTTACTTTACTTCCCAGACATGTTGTAGTAGAGAATTTATATTAGACTGTATCACTTCTTAGATGCTCATGATGGTTGACTCCAGATGGTGGGGCTGTGTTTAGACGTTCCGATCATTTTTATTGTTTGAAATGCTTAAAAGTGGAAATTATCATGAAACATGGGATAATTTATGTATTAATTGGGAACCTTATGATATTTTTAGTAAATTTGGCTAGCCTAGTACCTCTATAGGCGCCATCATGACCAGTTAGATTTGGGGTCGTGACAGTAATATGCCCAGATATGCATGATGGCTTTTTTCACCGATATGGTGTAAAATTTTGTGGAAGTTTTTATGGATGATTTTTCAGTCTTTGGGTTTTCTTATGATAATTGTTTGAATAATTTGAGCAAGATGTTGGCCCGTTGTGAAGAAACAAATCTGGTATTGAATTGGGAAAAGTGCCATTTTATGGTGCATGAAGGCATCGTATTAGGTCACAGAGTGTCTAGGAGTGGCATTGAAGTTGATAAGGGGAAGGTGGCGGCGGTTGAAAAATTACCTCCACCTATTTCTGTGAAGGGTGTCCGTAGCTTCTTGGGACACGCGGGGTTCTATCGGTGCTTTATTAAAGATTTTTCTAAAATTGCTACTTCTTTGTGCAGGCTGCTTGAAAAAGATGTAACTTTCATTTTTGATGACGCCTGCCTGAAGTCATTTGAAGAACTCAAAAAGAAGTTGGTAGCTGCTCCCATTATTTTGGCACCAGGTTGGTCCTTACCGTTTGAACTTATTGTGATGCAAGTGACCATGCTATTGAGGCAGTGCTAGGCCAGAGGAAAGACAAGGTGTTTTACTCCATCTACTACGCGAGTAAGACTCTTGATGATGCACAGCTGAATTACACCACTATCGAAAAGGAGTTTTTAGTCGTTGTGTGGGCCTTTGAGAAATTTGGGCATACTTGGTGGGAACAAAAGTCATAGTCCATACCGATCATGCAACAATCAGGTATTTATTTACAAAAAAGGAATCTAAGGCTAGATTGATGTGTTGGGTTTTGTTGTTGCAGGAATTTGATGTAGGAATAAGATATCGAAAGGGCACCGAGAACCAAGTAGCTGACCATCTATCAAGGCTGGAAAATCATGACCACATGGAGGAGGGTGGAGAAATTAAAGAAGTATTTCCTGATGAGCAACTTTTTTCTATCACCCAAGACCCTTCCCCATGGTATGCAGACTATGTGAATTATCTTGTGAGTGGGTACTTTCTCCTAAAATTGAATCTGAAGCTCGAAAGAGATTTTTACATGATGTGAACTTCTACTATTGGGGTGAGCCATATTTGTACAAGAAATGTGTTGATCAGTTGATTAGGAGATGCATTCCAGAAAAGGACGTAGAATTAGTGTTGTATGATTTCATGCATCACCTTATGGGAGCCATCATGGAGGTGATAGAACAGCTGCAGAGGTATTACAATCTGGTTTCTTTTGGCCAACTCTATTCAAGGATGCCTGATGCGTGGCTAGAATTCATGATTTTAAGCATTATATACCTTGCATTTTATGTGCTTTAATGATAAAAATACACGTCGTATGTGCCTAATGGAGTTTATTTAATGTGTAGGTGAGTTGGAAATGGAAGCCGAGCTAATTGAGAGCATAAACGTTGGAAAATACGTGCAAGAGTCGAAAAGGAGCGACCCGGGACACGCCTGGCATTAGCCAGGCGTTTGGCTCTTAAGGCCAGTGTGTGCCTGGCATTACCCAGGCGTTACACCCCAAACGCCAGGGTGTGCCTGGCGTTACCCAGGCGTTACACCCCAAACGCCAGGGTACCTGTTTCGGTGAAGTCCGAGTTTTAAAGGTTTTTAAGTGTTTTCAAGTGAGAATAGGAGTCTCTTACACGGTTAGGGTTTATCCCAACCATATAAATAGACCCAAGAACATATCTTGGAAGGGGAGAGAGACGAATTTGGGAGCAAATACACACACAAGATCATTGAAGGAGCAAGGATTATCAATTTTCTTCATTTTTATTCGAGTATTTTCAATTCATGCACACTTATGAAATTGTTTGACCTTAGCATGAGTGGCTAAACACCCATTGTTCTAGGGTTGTGGTTTAGCCATGAATAGTGTTATTCAACATTAATCTAACTTTGAATATAGTTTACTCAATATATGGTTGTTTCTTCAATTCTGTGTTTAATTGCTTAATTGTCTGGCCATCAATTAGGTTTTATAGACTATCTATGTTATGTTTGGGAAAGCCGTATATAGATTAGAGAATAATTGAAGATAGTGCGATCTTAACCCTTCAGGGGAGCGGATTTGTGGTTAGGATAGGAATATACCTAGTCACC
>ML404868.1:0-17147 GCA_005239525.1 Nicotiana knightiana
AAAGCCTTTGACTCCTTGCTTTCTAAGTATGGGGTCAACCATAAAGTCACTACCCCATACCACTCTCAGTCTAGTGTCCAAGTTGAAGTGTCTAACAGAGAGATAAAGAGCATATTATCCAAAACTGTCAATGCCAATAGGACCGACTGGGCTAAGAAATTAGATGATGCTCTTTGGGCTTACCGGACCGCCTACAAGATCCCAATTGGGATGTCCCCATATCTCTTGATCTTTGGAAAAGCATGCCACCTTCCAGTGGAATTTGAGCACAAGGCTATGTGGGCCTTGAAAAAGTTAAACTTGGAATAGGATGTAGCTGCAAATCTTAGAGTGGAGCAATTGAATGAGTTGGATGAGTTTAGATTCCATGCGTACTCCAGTTCGTCCTTGTATAAGGACAAAATGAAGTACCTACATGACAAATATGCTCGAGGAAAAGAGTTCAAAGTTGGTGACTTGGTCTTATTGTTCAATTCTCGGTTGAGGTTATTTCCCGGAAAGCTAAAGTCAAAGTGGAGTGGGCCTTTTGAAGTGGTATTTGTTACTCCATTTGGGGCTCTTGACCTCAAGAACAAAATTGGTGAAGTCTTCAGAGTGAATGGTCACCGGGTAAAACACTATCTTGGCAAAGTTGATGACAACCACGTGGTGGCACTTCTTCATCTCCAATGATCCCGATAAAATGTGTCGTGTCGCGACGTTAAATCAGGCGCTTCTTGGGAGGCAACCCATGTGTCTTTACTTTTATTTTCTTTGTTTTTCTTGGTAAAATAGGTTTCACTTTTACACTAACTGGTTTTTGGATGTGTAGGATGATTTTGACACAGGAATTTGGCTGAGTATAGAAACAGAAGCTCACTGGAAATTGACTTCGTGGCCGCGGTCCGCGAAGTCAATATGCTGCAAACACAGTTCTCTAGAAATGGACTTCACGACCTCGGTCGACTTTTCGCGGCCCGCGAAGCCCTTCTACCTCTTATGCCTTATGCCATTGAATTACCGCGGACCGCGGTCGATTTTTCGTGGTCCGCGGTAGGTAAGTGGGGTGGTCCCTAGCTCTCTCTATAAATAGGACTCTAGGATTTTATTTCACACTTTTCCCACTGTAGCTGGTCTAAGCCACTTTCAACTGTGTCTCACTTTTGCATCCTCTGAAACTCATTGCTTGCATCCAAACATCTAGTAAGTGTATTTTTGCTTCATTAACTTCTTAATTTCTTTACTTTTTTTAGTTTTCAATTTCTTTTTCATCATTATTTTCTCTTTTTAGGCTTGTAAATGTTAGGGTTATCCCAAATAGGTTCATAATAGTCCTTTGGAATGCAATTGCACTGATTACTTGTGTATGACTTATCTCAATGAACACTTTAGCGTAGAAATTGCAAGTTCTGGGAACCCTAGGTCATTAGCCATTTTCGCGGTTCGCGGTCTATTTTCGCGGACCGCAGTGCTTCATTTTGCATAAGTTCAATCTGTTGTTTCACGGACCGTGGTCCCTGCTGTCCAGAAATCATACCACACTGGATCTAACTTCGTGGCTGCGGTCAACTTTTCGCGGTCCGCGAAGTCATTTCCAGTGTGTCTTGCTCATTATGCTTATACTTTCGCGGCCGCGACCGACTTTTTGCAGTCCGCGATCCAGTATGTCTTGCTCAGTATGCTTAGACTTTCGCGGCCTCGGTCGACTTTTCGCGGTCCGCGAAGTCAGTTCCAGTGTGTTTTGCCTCATTCCAGTATGCTTAGACTTCAGTGACTACTGCATATCAATGTTCGGGAAACTAACCATGTTCACTTGTGTGTACTTTGCAGGCAATGGTACTATCTCGTGGAGGCGGTCGAAAAAACACGGGTAGAGGAGAAACTCAAAGGGGAAGAGGCCCGGGGGCACCAAGGCAACCATCAAAAGTTACATTGCCTCCTCAGTCATCACGATGTCCCAGTCGGGTTACATACTCTCCTCCTTCACCATCAGGAAGTGAATATGCTCCATCAGAGGAGGCCTCATCACAGTCATCCCCAATGGACCCGGTCTCATCTCTCCCAGCCCCAACACGAGCAGTATCCCCTTCTAAATCTGCCTCCAGTGCACACTCATACTCTACTTCCCCTACAACTTCCTTATCTGGGGATAATTCAAGTGACAGCAAAGGGGATGCGCAGGTGGTTGAAGGGGTCGAGCGCACTCAGAATCCGGATGTGTGGGAGGATCTATTTGTTAGTGAGAAATCCTTCCACAGATTCAGGGAGCTGTGGACTACCTGGTCACTTATCCCGGAGCGCACCTTCTCAATGAAAGAATTATCCACTTACAACCCAAATGTGAGGCATCAATTCCGAGACAGGAAAGGTTGGTCTTATTTCACTGAGCATCTCTCGGAGGCAAATGAGCACATAGTGAAGGAGTTCTACACTAATTTGCTTTTTCTGGAAAAGGACTCAAAGGCATCCAAAGTCCGAAATCTCACAGTGCCTTTTGACGGACCTTCACTAAATGATTATTTGGAGATGGATGATGTGGATGATTCATTGTACCGTGAAAAACTTGAAGAAAAGGATGCTGCGAGAAATTGGTTGGCTTTGCACTTGGCCAAGCCCGGGGACACCCCAGAGTGGTTAACGGCTGGGACGACTATCACCAGGAGGACCCTGAGCTTCGAAGCTAAAGGATGGGATACTTTGGTATGTAGCAGGCTAGACCCGACACATCATGACCAGACCCTCCCTCTCAGTAGGGCTGTATTAGTAGCATGAATCATGGTTGGGTACCCCATCAATGTGGGGAATGTGATGTCCGAGGTCATTAGCCGGGTGGTCAGCACAGGTGATACTTCTTACCCTTTTCCTCATTATCTGACCATGTAGTGTGAAGACCAGGAAGTGACTATGAAGCGCTTTGACGCCAAAGTCAAGCCCAAAGCACCTTTCTCCTGGTATGACTTGAAAGATGAGGATAACCCCAAAAAGAAGTCAAAGGGAAAGTCGGTTGCCTCCACTAGCCAGTCTGAAGAGCCAGTGGTGGTGGGGGAACCCTCACTGCCCCAGCCTGCCATCCCAGAGGAGGCTCCAGGCCCGTCTTCCTCCACAGCTACTGACATCCCCTCCACCAGAGCCTATCCCATGACTGCTCAACGGCTGAACATGACACTCACTAGCCTCACCAACTGGATGCAGTCAACTACTACAAAGTTGACTGCAATTTCTACAGCCGTGGCAGCCCCAGCTACTCCTCCCCCACCACAGGTCCCGCAGTCCATTGAGGACACTCTGAAAGAAATTATGGAGAACCAACAGAAAATCCTGGATGCGGTGAGTGCACATGAGAGTGCATTGACAAAGCTGGCCAAAGAAACAAAGAAGCTGAGGAAGACTAGGGCGTCAAAGGAGGAGGTGGCGAAGCTGAGAAAGGATGTCGACAAGCTATCAGGCGATCAGATTCCATTGGAAATGCTACTAGCCGGCCCCGTAGAGCCCCAGCCAGAGCAGCAGTCAGTGCCTCAGTAAGTGCAGGAGGAGGAGCCAGTGAGGCCACTAAAGAAGAGGAAGGTCATGCCCCGTGCCCAGAACATCAGACTTGTACTGGCAGACCCTCCCACAGAGCATACTCAGGCTCAGATCCAGGAGGCCCAGCCCACCGGAGCTCCATCACAGGCTATACCAGACCCAGCTCCTACAAATTCCCCATCTCAGGCAGTTCCTACCTTATCTCAGACAAAACAGCAGGGACCACAATAGGCCGAGGGCCAATAGGGAGTTTTCTTTACTCTCGCTCTCCTATATTTTGCGCACTATTTTTGCTATATAGCATTGAGGACAATGCTTTCTTTTAGTTGGGGGACTGGCCCTAGGGGCATTTGATTTTGGCTACATCGGATTGTATAATGAAAACAACATTTTGTTTCTTTTTCTTTACGTTATTTCCCTTTTTGGTATGTATACGATAACTATCCATTGTAAATATTCATCCCTTATTTATATTCATCTAATTCCCCTATTGTACATATTTATTCTATCCCACACACTTTACTTTACTTTATGCTTTTCTTTTCTATTTTATAGCTTCTTACTTTTCTTTCATAGCTTCTTATTTGGTTTTCGCGTGAGCAATAAGCCTTTGGTTTTCTTAACGCCACGTTTCTTTCCAAAGGTGGAACTTGTGTGAACCGAGTGGCTCTTCCCAAGGATGGACGGTGTGAAAACCTTCTTAAGGGTTTGAGTCTGTTTTTCCTTTTCTTGTTGTTTTGTTTTTCAATAACGGTGCCTCAAGAAAAGCTTCACTTGGTCCTAACACAGTTTCCTTTGATCCTATGGTCAAAGACAACCCGTTGTGTTGAGGATGGTGATAGTGACGATCTTGAGACTCTTGTGTTGGACGATAATCATCGGGTGGTTCTTCGGGACCATTTTGTTACTCAAAGCACGACTAAGGTAGTTGTGGGCCCTTGAATCGGTTTCTGTAACAATCCTTTAGCTGTGAGTGGTGAGAAATTCGTAATTGCAAGTCCAAGTTCCGTGCCACTAGTCTAGAACTTGCCCTGAGTGTTGTCTAGGCTAAATTCTAGGTGTAATTTGACTTGCGAAGTGACTATAGGCTTTCTTTGGCTTGAACAAATAATTGAACACTTCCATGACCTTCCAAAAGACATATTTCCCAGTCAACCCTTTTGAGCCTTAAGCTTTTTCTTTCAACCCAAGTTACAAGCCTTTAACCATTCTTTTGCCCTCTCTTGGCACCCGATCATTCCTTGGTGCTAGGCAAAAAGCATAAGTTTGGGGGAGAGAAGAGGGATATAATGAAGTGAAAAAGAAGGCACAAAAGAAGAAGAGAGAAAAGGCAATGAAAAAGAATGAAAAGAAAAGAATGAACAAAAAGAAGAAATAAAGGGAATTGATGAAAAAGTGATGCCAAAAGTTTGGAAAGCATATGAAGAAGATAAAGTGAATTAATGAAAAAGTGTCTCTCCAACCCTACAAAAGATAAAAGGACTCAAAGAGTCAAGAAAATGTGAGAGCAATAAAAAAATGAAGTGCTTAAGGAAAGATAAGATTCACTCTGACCAAATACTTCCTACCCTTAACCAAAAGCCTTCATCATGATTCCACAAAAGCCCTATATGATCTCAGGTTGAGTGAAGCCTACATTAGTGGTGAGGTACACAAAGGGCAAGCCTATGGTACTTTGAGCCGAACTTGGGACTCTTTCCTTGATGAGAGATGAGCGATTCACCATATTCCTCGTTCTGAGTGTCATTATTCTAAAAGGTGAGATGCTTAGGGAAAGTTACGGAATAAGAGTCTGGGATCCACACTGACCGAGGTAATAGTTAGAAGTTCACTGATGAGTTGGATCAACCCTTGAATCTCTTGTATCACACTTGAAACTATGGTTTTGAAAAGTTCAATCATTGTCAATGATTCATTCGCATTAGTGGCTATGGTTAGTTCCAATTGATACTAGTTGAGGTCACCATTAGTACAACCAAATTTTTGTGAAATCTATCATAGGGGTGGGGCTTATTTTGTTTTGCTTGAGAACCAGCAAGAGCTTAAGTTTGGGGGAGTTGATAACTTGGATTTTTGCCTCGTTTTCCATTCCCTTATACATGAATTTTGGATACAATGTTACACAAAATGGCTTCGAAAGCTTATACGTTGTGCTTGTTGCAGGATTGAACCAGAAATGAAGGCATTCAATCTAAAATATGCTCAAAATAGGAGTGAATCCGGCACAAGTATCAAACCCAACAAGGTTGCTCAAGATAAAGAAATCCACCGCGGTCGCGATCCTCATTTCGCGGTCCGCGGTGGAGGTCCAGTAAGGTCAAGAGTGAACCAATTATCCACCGGGGTCGCGATTGTAGTTTCGCGGACCGCGGTGGCATTCAAGTGAAGCTCGAAAATAAGGCCATCATCCACCGCGGCCGCGGTCGTAGTTTCACGGACCGCGGTGGAGTTCCAGTGAGCTCCAGAGAGTTGCAAGTCCCAACCGCGGCCGCGGTCGAAGTTTTGTGGACCGCGGTGGCAATCCAGTGAAGTCGAGTCATGACACAAGTATTCACCGCGGACGTGGTCCTCTTTTCGCGGTCCGCGGTCGACACTTACCAGAAATCAGCAACCAATTTTTTCGCGGACCGCGGTCGTGTTTTCACGGTCCGCGGTGGTCCTGTAGGGGTATTTTTGTTCGAAAATTTGGCAGACTATAAATAGACTATTTTGTAATTTCTTTACATATCTTGTAATATCTGCTGTTTTTCAGAGTGGAGAGCTCGTGAATATTTTAGGGTTTTTATTTCTTTAGCCTTGTTCTTGCATTTTTAACACTGAAAACTTCAATTTCATTGTTAGGAATCAATTAAATGGGTTATTCTTCTTCTCTATCATTGTTCTCATCTTTGATTATGAGTAGCTAGACCCATTATCTAGGGTTGTGGCTCAACCCTAGTGTGGGTATGTAATGGGGTTTTGAAATTAAGGTTGGAAAATTAATGGGTGTTGGCTATTTAGGCTATTTCAAGGTTTTTATTGCTATAATTAGTGGTTATAAACACTAATTAACCTTTTCATGACTTGGGTCTTTCTTGAGAAAGAAGACTTGAGTCTGGAAATTAGCCTAATAGGAAATTAGGGCATTATCAAGAGATCGGTAGTCCCAATCAAAAGGGTTAAACCCAGAAATGGTAAAACCCTACTTGAGCCCTAGTTAACGGGTTAAACCTCGAGAGAGTAACACCCTACCTAAAGCCTATATTGCTTGATTATTAGGCACCCAATTGGACCCGAGAGGGACAATTAGGGTATAATCACTCAAACTACCGAGAGGTATAGAGTGAGCACCTTCGTGCTTTGGTTATAGCTATATCCCTAGAAAATTCCCCGACCTTAGAATTGAATCCCTTNAGAAGTGCAATTAAAGACACTCGACCCTTCTAGATCACTTATACACTCACTCCCATCTATAGGCTCCCTGTGGATTCGATCCCGACCATTCGGGTAAAAGCTACACGACCCTTGCCTTCATACGTATATAGTAGTGTGGGTGAGGCGTTGTCACATCTTACATATGAATTCATGCTTGTTACCTAGCCAAACCCGCCACCTCATGTGCCAAAGTCAAATGGTTGTTCTTCCTTCTCCGCTCCTTCTTTTTCTACATATGCGGTGGCGGCAGAGAACAACCGGTTTAGTATAGTAGTAGTTTCAAATCAATGCAAGCCAATGGAAACCCTTCCTTAGGGACAGTTGCATAGACTGAGACGTGAATGTAAATCAAGTGTTTGGGAAGTTGGCCCGACCCGTTTGGTTTATCATAAGAAGAAATCTCGGAGATCATCAGTGTTCAACGCCTTCTTGACTAGCTCAAAAGGAAGCAGTCAGACTAATGACGTATACAATACTTGAATTCTCGATGTAGATGTTACATAGCTGGTTCTCATCCTTCAGAGACTACGAGTGTAATAAGAGCATCCGTCAACAAAAGGATCACCCTAAGATGATCATCTCGTGGCTATTGAGAACGAATTAAATCAGATGGTTCTATTTCTCAATCTTTCTGACTTGCTCCTACGAAACCAAGGTCNGCATATGGTTCTATTTGTCAATCTTTCTGACTTGCTCCTACGAAACCATGGTCGAAAACATTGAAAAAGCCAGTCATTCATAACCACTAATGAAGAATTCCTTGAAAAGTTAAGGATTAGTAATCCTTTGATGTAGACAGAACCCACTCCGGGCTTGATTACCACCAAAAATTTCCCGAGACGGTAGAATGTAAACTCTAGGGTATCCACTATCGGTTGTAGTCTTCTTGACATATCAAGTCAAGAGGGCGAGGCTCCTAGCAATGAGGGGAAAGGGGAGTGGTTAAGCGAGATCCTTTTACTTGACTGGTTAGTTAGGAGTGATCTTTTTTCGCACATCTCCACTCTTTTTCTCTTTTAAACTAGGAGGATTGGCATTTGGCCAAGATGTGATCTATCTCTTTCCTTGGTTGTAGTGGAACTTTGGTTTTATTTAGTGAGGAACTGTTTCACTCGGCGTCGAATGATCAAAGCTAAAATATTTAGGCATCTTTTGAGCATGTTCAACTTCTAAAATTCCTGGAGTCCTACGCTACGGCATTATCACAGAAAGAAAACATGGCTAGTAGATAACTATTTTGTTATTTTAGAAAGCGATCAGTTCTTTTGATCTTGTTCGGGCTTGGAAAATATTCCTTTTTCAATTTTATAAGTTACAGAGCCTATGTAGAAGAAGTTGTAGAAGAGCACCACCACGGTTCAGGTCCCGATACATGGGGGATTAATTAAGCTGCAAAGATCGTGAATCAAGGGAAGGGAAGAATGAGACCATAATTTGGAAGTCGCCCCCGACCGAGACCTAGATGGAAACCTAATCGAGTACGTCATAATTGAGAAAGGGAAGACCCACCGCCCCAGAGCCCGTGATTCCCCAAAGCAGCTCCTGGCCTTACCCGGCGGAACCGGCCGGGGGTATTTGGCATGAGCGGAGAGAGCATCTGAAGGGTTACTTCACCCCTGGGCCTTTTTCTCTTCTAACGTAAAAGGTGGTCGGCCATTCGTCAAGGCCCAGGAATCCGCTGGACATCTCAGCGGCGGGATTTGATACCCGCATCCGATCATCGCCGACCCCTCGAAAAAGTAAGGGCTCATAGGGAGTCAGAAGCAAGCAGAGTAAAAGGCGGGAAAGTTCTTCAAATCCCTTGCTCCAGGTTTTGACTGGTTTGCTCAGGAGTAGTCAAAGGAAGTACGACGGGTCTGAGTAGGAAGAAATTTACTAAGAAGTAGGTCATACAACAATGGACCAATTCATTCAACAAGATCTGGTGGTGACGAAACGTATAACTTGTACAAATCTTTCCATTTTCCAAGTCGATCCGATCCATTCGTTCGTAGAGCTATTTACTCGATCACAAACCTCAAGAAGAAAAAAGAGGGTCTGTTGAATTTCAAGCTATATCATCAATTCAAAAAAGAGAAATGAGTTTGGATATAATGCTGATTCAGAAGAATTTAACTCTTACCGAACTTGTGAAAAGCATGATTTAAGATATGCACGGACAAAAGTAGCTGCTTAGTTATACTAGCGGCGGCAGATCTATTAGTAAACAGGAGCCGTTATCGCTCACCCGGCCCAGCAAGTGATTCCCTCTCCGAAAGAGGGATAGTCGTTAGGTCATTGGAACCCATGGTTATGGACCCGAATCCGTTAGTATGGAATATTTTCTTTTCCAGGGTTTTAATCCGTTAGTATGGAATATTTTCTTTTCCAGGGTTCTTCACTATATAATAATCATTTAAATTTAAATTTCATCTATCTATCTATATCTATATCTATATATATTATATATTTATATCTATACCATATTAAAAGCACAAAGGTCTTTCGCAAAATATCGTTCGTCTTTTTTACCCATTAAAAATAGAGCTAACACTGGATGAAATAGAAATTTGTTTATTTTTCTAATATTTAGAAATAGTCATTTAATTAATTCCCTAACATTTAGGAGTTTGTATAATAAATATTTTCCTTATTTGAACTGTATTAAATATTCCGGCATTTAAAACTTTAAAATCATTAATATTTTACCTTATATAAATTTTACACTTAAATTATATATAAATAATAAATAAAATAAATAAAGGAGAGAATAAGAACATTAAAGAAAGAGGAAGTACGTTTGGCTTTGGATAATATGGAAGTTTCTTTTATAACATTTAAAGCTTGTATACGTTCTAATTTCTTTAAAACTCTTCTATATTAGAATACTTAAAAATATATAGAATATTATTCCACTAATAATAGTATTCTGTATTATGTTAGTTTTCAAAGCTTTTAAATTAGTAATTACAATTGTTTGGAATATTGAACATAAATTAAGAACAAACTCCAAAATTATCAATTTCCAACAAGATCATTTATGAGATCTGTTAACTTCTCTAGAGAGTATTAAATTTAGATGAATACACAATTGAGTTTCTTGACTATAATTATGTCTTTTCTTTTTTTGGTAATTATGAATTTGCATTATCAGGAAAATATTTACATAGTGTTCCGAAACCTCTAAAGTTGGACATCAGCCCCAACTTTAGTACACTTCATCTTCTTCTAAGCATACAAATAGAAAAACTATAAACTATGATGTATCTTCTAACCAATCTAACTAGGATAGTAATGAAGTTGCTTCAACAATGGTGCAAATTTCTTCTTCATTCTCCCTTTACAGTGTATATCTTGAATAATCTGCCTCACTATAACAGCTGTTGGCCTTGTTTTCCGTTGGAAGATTTTGCTAGTTCTATCCAATCAAGCATAGTACACACTTCCTACTAGAGCCATGCGATATATTTCTGCTCTGGCACTATTGCCATAAGCATGTTTTTTAGCCCATTCAACTTCTTCCTTCCATCCCATAGCTTGCCTCTGAATCCCTGTCAGTTGAGTATTTGTTGCCATATTTGAGATGTGGTTGGACATTTAAAGAGCAGATGTTGAATGTCTTCTTCCTCACTGTCACATAATGCACATATTATGTCATACCCCATATCCCATTTCTTCAATCTCATCTTAGTATAGAGTCTATCTTGTATTGCAAGATACAATATGAACAGCCATTTAGGACTGCCCTGGTTATTACAAATCAATTTTCTCTATTACACTTTAGAATGTTTGTCACTCAGCTTGTTATACATTATCTTGATAGCATATTTCTCACCTTTTAGGAATTCCTCTATAGTTACCCATGCTTCCTCCAAGTACTTCTTAGTCTTTAGGATTTTCTGGATCAACCAAGATGCTTGCGGAGCATCGCTTTCTCACATTTGATTACCCTTTATATAGTAGCTATGTACTTATTGAATCCACAACCTATCTTTATTCTTGCATAAATTCCAATAATGCTTGAGAATAGCAGCTTTATTCCATGTGTATATGTCCACTATGTTGAGGCCACCTGCTGATTTTGGCAAGCAAATTTTATCCCATGCTATTAGAGACTTCTTTGAACATTTATTATTCCCATTCCATAAGAACCTTCTGCATATTTGTTCAATCCTTTGCACCACCTTCTTTGGTAATATAAAAATTTGAGACAAGAATTGTTGGATAGCTATAAGCACACTTCTAATCAGCTGTAATCTCCCTGCATAAGACAACATCTTTGCTGTCCATGAAGCCACTCTCCCCACCATCCTTTCCAATAGTGGCTTGCATTGTCCAATAGTTAGCCTTTCTGAACTCAATGGAACTCCCAAGTATCTGAATGGTAGAGTTCCTATAGAGAAACCTAACTCCTTTATAATTTTTTTTTGAATCTGATCTGGTAACCCTACAAAATACACAACACTCTTCCCTTGGTTTGCAATTAGCCCAGAAGCCATAGAGTATTGCTAGAAATTTTTGTATAATAGCTGAGTAGATACCACATCCCCTCTACAAAACAACAACAAATCATCTGCAAACCCCAGTTGTATTATGTCCAGTTTATCACATTGAGGATGGTAGTTAAAGTCTGGATTTTCTGCCAATGTTCTTAGTGATCTGCTAAGGTATTCCATGGCAATCACAAATAGGAATGAAGACAAAGGATCACCCTGCCTTACTCCTCTCTTAGCAGCAAAGGGAACACTTGGTTTGCCATTTATGATAAAAGAATATGGTACTGTTGATATACACACCATGACGCAGTTTATAAATGTTTCTGGGAAGTTGAGTGCATTTAAAACTTGTTCTAGAAACACTCATTCAATAGAGTCGTAGGCTTTTTGCATGTCAATTTTGATCATGCATCTTGGCGACACCTCTTTCCTCCCATATCCTTTCACTAGCTCATGACTAAGGATAATATTATCTGTAATACATTTTCCAGGAACAAATGCAACTTGACTCTTATCAATGATGTTATCCATGACTTCTGTAGTCTACTAGTAAGCATTCTGGAGATGATCTTATATAATGTGGAGCAACAAGAAATAGGTCTATATTGCTTCACTGATGTTGTGTTCTTAACCTTAGGCACCAATGATATAGATGTACAATTTATCGGCTGATAAAGCTTCTGAGTATCAAAGAACTTCAAAACAGCTTCAGTTACCTCATCTCCAATCGTGGCCCATGCTTTCTTAAAGAACAGTGAATTGTAACCATCTATCCCTAGGGCTTTGTTGTCATCTATCCCCTGAAGTTCTTGCCAAACCTCTTCTCTATTAAATAGTTGGATAAGCTGAATTTGTTGCTCTCTTGAAAGCATAGGTCCCCTCATCATATCATCTAAATTTACAGCAGGTAGTATAGGAGTTGCAGCCCCAAGTAAGCCCCGATAGAAGTTTAGTATCTCATCTTCTGTCCCTTTCTCTGTTTGGACAATATCCCTAACTGCATTTGTAAGTGATTTGATCTGATTCTGAGCTCTCTTGTTCTTGATGCTGGCAAAAAAATAAGCTGAGTTAGAGTCTCCTAATTTAAGCCATTTGACTCTAGACTTCTGTTTATAAATGTTCTCCTTTATTAAATCCTATTTCTCCAGCTGTAACCTTAGCTCTTTTTCCACTTCAAAATTATGGGGATCCTGGTTAGAAGTTCTCATCTGTTGTTGTAATAGTTGAATCATTCATGATGCCTTTAATTTTGTCAGCAACCTCAGAAAACTCCCTTGCATTCAAGCATTTCATTGCTTGTTCCATATGCTTCAGCTTAAGCCATACTTTTTTCATGTATACTGCATTGGTATTTATCTGCCAATTATCTGCTACTATCTTCCCAAAATTAGGATCATCAACTAAATAATTCATAAATCTGAATGGTCTAGTTGTTGCCTTCTGTTGTATTCCCAATTCAACACATAAATGTGAGTGATCAGAAAAATATGGATCTAGCACATGAACATGAATAGGAGGCATCTTGCTCATCCATTCTCCATTTACTAACGCCCTGTCAATTTTGCTAAAAACATGACTATTAGTCCATGTGAATGACCTTCGTATTGCCTTTAGTTCAGTCATACCAGCATCTTCTACAAATTCTCTAAAATCTATTATCTCATGGTCTTGCACCACATTGCCATGTACCCTGTCCTCTACCTCAAGTATAGCATTGAAGTCTCCTATTACGAGCCATGGTTCTTGTTGTCTGCTTTCTATCTCTCTAATCTTTCTCCATAATTCCTTCCTATCATGCACTGTATGAAGGCCATAAACATCAGTAAAATGAAATGTCATTGCATTAGCAGCACAGTTGATTTCAGCTTGTATGTATTGATTATGTACACTGATTTTCTTCACTACAGCAACTTGTGGATCCCATAATAGCCATATTCTCCCCTTATTATTCAAAGAAGCATTTGAGATCCCTTCCCATGTAGGTATTATTTTGTTTATCACCTGCCCCTCTTTACATTCCTTTAATCTATGTTCTATAATATCTATGACATTAACTTTATTCACCTTGATAAGTCCCCTTAGCTCCTTTTTCTTATACAACTTATTCACTCCCTTCACATTCCAAGTGATAACTTTCATCTTAGTAATGGAGGAAGATGGTCTTGACTATCTGCATCCTCTTGGCTACTCCGTCCCCTTTCATACTGTTTATCTTGTTGTATTACTATGACTTGGTCTTCATTAGCCCCCCTTGCTAGTGAGCTAAAACCATTATTTGTATCTACCTCTCTTTCTTTGTTACCCTCACTTTTGACCATTTTATTAGCTGACTTTGTTCTCACCATTGTCCATCCTTCTGCTTCTGCTACTGTTTCATTAACCTGCCCATTGTTCTCAGCATTTTTTCCACCAATTGCTTGCCCATTTGTTTCCTGTAGTTGCTCATTCATTTTGTCGCTTATTTTCACTTGTTCACTTCTCCTCCAAATTTGCATAAGCTTTACCTGTTTCCCTCTTTGGCCTTATACTGGTTGCTTCTGCACATTTGTACTATTGCAATTGTGACCTATTTGCAGACATGATGCACAATACTCAGGCTCCCAATCATATTGCACTTCCTGTTCAAACATCCCTCCCTTGGGGTCCTGTACAGTAATGCTCTTAGGAAGTGGTCTAGTAATATCCATTTCAATAAGGACCCTTGCATATGATATACGTGAAATATTGGTGGTGCACCCATTAGCATATACAGGAGTACCAAACCACTACTGATTTTACTTAGTGACTTCCCTCCCCATCAACTTAGAGGAAGTTTAGGAAACTTCACCCAAATTTGAATGGTTTTAAGCACTTCATTTTGAAAATTTAATTCTGCCGACCATTCCTTCATTATCACAGGCCTGTTATTAATTGTGTTTGGGCCTGATAACAACACCTCATCTCTGTCTTCTATGATTTTGAATCGAATGACAAAGTAGTCATCATTATGGTAGTAAACTTGGGGCTTCTCTGCAAACTTCCACTGTGTTACTAAAAATCTCTCCATTACTCCTATCGATGGTGAATCTCTGATAACATACAGAATTATAGCCATTTTCCATTTTTCACTCTCCTCTTCTATATCCTCCTGCTCCAATTTTACAATTGTCTTCCCTTCTTGGATGCTAGGTGGAATATATCTCAGATTCATGACTTTTGATGCCATCTTACTTCCTATAACTACACTTGCCCAGGTTTGCATATTTCCAGTCTCTTTTGGTGAACTTCCATTTCTCACTACCTTTTGAGCAGCTTCATTATCCTTGTTGTTGTTAGATCCGTTAGTGCCAGAACCGCTACCCTGAATTTGCACATCTTTAGCCCCAGAGGTACCCCCTACATGGCAGTTAGTACCATCACCATTGTTGACCTTCCTGCATGTGCTTGATTCATCCATACCAGCAATTGATTTCCCCTTCCCAGTTATAGGCGTGACCTCCAATTCATGTTTGTTCAGTTGATTGTCCTTATCCATTGTTGTTTGCTTTGCAGCAGATCCATGGAGATTTCCTCCAACTGGTGATTTTCCACTTCCTGTTCCTATCTTCAGTTCCTCGAGCAGCTTGAAGTCCGTAATCAGTAACTTATTCACCCTCTTCCGTGGTCTTCCTCGCCCTCCCATTCGGGTGAGCAGCGCACGTTAGTAAATTCACCTAAACGGGCGCTGAGAGAAATGGTTAGTAGAGAAACGCCGAGAGAATGTGCTTATTAATTATGTCTTTTTAAAAGGTCATTTAATTGTAGACTTTACTTATGGTATAAAGTGATTCTTAAATTTTTTAGATTTACAAAGAATAATCATTTCTTTTTTCCGGGATGATTTTTCACCTAATCGACTTTTTACTATTTGAAAAAAAAATGTTATCGAATAAAAATATAATTGTAATTAAATACTTAAAATTTGGTATGAGCTAGCTAATCAATATTATTTAAATACTAATCTCACTTAAAAATGATACTTCCAAACTAAATACACACTTCCCATTCTAACTTCAGTCATTCTTTGAGATGCATTTTAAGTTGAATTATTTAACTGGTGATTGAATATTTCCGTGGAGCAGTTTCATTTTTTATTAGTTATATACGACCAACATTCATTATTTTCAAGAACTTATATTTTTATTTTATATCTCAAAGATAAATATTAAATAATTTTTTTATTGAGTTAGATACACACTCAAAACGCGTACACTAAGACTAGTCTATACTATATTAAAATCACGAAGCCCCTATCGAAATGTGTCATGAACCGATTTATCCTCCGAAAGGCATCGTGACGACACCTAGTCTCTACGACTAGGTAAGCCTAATTGCGGAAACACATATTAAATAGAATTAATAAAATAAAGACGAAATAAAGTGAGTCTACAAATGAAACATCGCCACTTGGTGTGGACAAAATACAACTTTCCAAAAACTGGAATATCACTTTAGTCACAAGCTCTGTCTCAAAATAGATCTATACAACGTGAGGGAATACATGAAAAAAATCTATCTAAGTCTGGAGTAGAAGGTGAGTCGAAGGTCTCTGCGGACACGGCAGAATTACCTTTCAGTCTCCTGGAAGCTGCTGCTCGGACCCCTAGCCACGAAACGAAGTGCTGGTACCTGGATCTGCACATGGAAAAAATGAGCAGGAAAGGGCATGAGTACACCACAAATTGGTACCCAGTAAGTGTCAAGCCTAACCCCATTCGAGTAGTGATAAGGTCAGGTTAAGGCTCTACTGGATTTTTATAGTAAAAACAGTTTAAAATTTGAACAGAGAGATATAATAAGCTAAGGCAAATCAGTAGAAACAATGAGCTAAGAGAAAATAGTAACAGGGAGCCCTCGACTCAGCACAACATATCTCACAGTATCAAGTATGCAATGCAGTACAAGGGGAAAGCTCATGGAAACTCATCCGTAATCCCAATTTAAATATGCAATGGAGTACAGAGGGAAAGCTCTCGGAATATCGTCCGTAGTCCCAATTTAAATATGCAATGCAGTATAGGGGGAAAGCTCCCGGAATCTCGTCCGTAGTCCCAATTTAAATATGCAATGCAGTAAAAATACCGGATATAATTTTTTATTTAAAAACAGTTCAGTAATTCTCAGGCAAAAATATGGATAGAACTACCTAACATGGTGCACATAGTAACAACTAGGGGAAGTTCAAGTAAAATAGGTAGACATGTTACTTCCTAATATAAACTACATAGTCAATACATGAGACAGTGAAATAGAAATGAAATGATTTAAGTCATGGAGGGAAAAATGGAGTTTTAGCAACAATGGCCCATGTACATATTCTCCAACTCATGTACACGACGCCCAAACAACATAAAACAATATTAAAATAGCCTAAGGGGAAGTCCCCAACACAGAGTTAGGCAAGCCACTTACCTCGACTGCGCTACTCAACTCAAAACCACGCTCTTGCCACGAGTATCCGACTCTGAATGGCCCAAATCTATTCAAATCGATTGCATAATGTAACTATCACTTTAAGGAATCAAAATAGCTAATAAGTTCGAAGCTAATACGCGAAATTAGGAAAATTGCCCAAAAAATCCCCCGGGCCCACGTCTCGGAATCGGGTGAAAGTTACAAATTTAGAACACCATTTCACTCACGAACTCACTCGAACAAGAAATCATCGAAAACCGACGTCAAAATCTCATTAAATTCTCGGATTTCTATTTGGGGAAACTTCTTCCCATTTTCATGATT
>ML404870.1:8644-19807 GCA_005239525.1 Nicotiana knightiana
TATTTGATGTCCCGGACAAATATCATGCGATCCGGTACCAGCTCCATACCAAGGCGTCCAGCCTGGACCATGGTAGGCGATATTACAGGCACGACTAGCGGAATTCCAGTTTAATTGCCATAAAAAGCAAAACAAATGTAACTTGATAATTTCGAAGCATTGGTTATGGTTCCTTGGGTGGTATTTCATGTCCCAGACAAATATCATGCGATCCAGTACCAGCTCCGTACCAAGGCGTCCGGCCTGGATCATGGCAGGCGATATTACAGGCAGGATTAGCGGAATTCCAGTTTAATTGCCATAATATGCCAAAAAATGTTACTTGATCATTTCGAAGAGTTGGTCATGGTTACACTGGTCGTATTTGATGTCCCGGACAAATAGCATACGATCCGGAACCGTCTCCATACCAAGGTGTCCGGCCTGAACCATGGATGGTGATAATACAGGCACGACTGGCTGATTCCAGTTTAATTGCCATAAAATGTAACTTGATCATTTCGAAGAGTCTGTTATGGTTCCTTGGGTCGTATTTTATGTCCCGGACAAATATCATGCGATCCGGTACTGGCTCAATACCAAGGTGTCCGGCCTGGACCATGGATGGTGATAATACAGGCACGACTGGCGGAATTCCAGTTTAATTGCCATAAAATGTAACTTGATCATTTGAAGCGTTGGTTATGGTTACTTGGGTTGTATTTGATGTCCCGAACAATTATCATGCTATTCGGTACCGGCACCGTACCAAGGCGTCCATCCTGGACCATGGCTGGCGATAATACAGGCACGACTAGCGGAATTCCAGTTTAATTGCCATAAAATGCCAAAAAATGTAACTTGATCATTTCGAAGCGTTGGTTATGGTTCCTTGGGTCGTATTTGATGTCCCGGTCAAATACCATGTGATCCGGTACCGTCTTCGTACCAAGGCGTCCGGCCTGGACCATGGCATGTGATAATACATGCACGACTAGCGAAATTCCAGTTTAATTGCCATAAAATGCCAAAAAATGTAACCTGATCATTTCGAAACGTTGGTTATGGTTCATTGTGTTGTACTTGATGTCCCAAAAAATATCACGCGATCCGGTACCGGCTTTGTACCAAGGCATCCGGCCTGGACCATGGCAGGCGATAATAAAGGCACGACTAACGGAATTCCAGTTTAATTGCCATAAAATGCCAAAAAATGTAACTTGATCATTTCGAAGCGTTGGTTATGGTTCCTTGGGTCGTATTTTATGTCCACGACAAATATCATGCAATCCGGTACCGTCTCCGTACCAAGGCGTCCGTCCTGGACCATGGAAGGCCCTAATACAAGCACGACTAGCGGAATTCGAGTTTAATTGCCATAAAATGCCAAAAAATGTAACTTGATCGCTTCGAAGCGTTGGTTATGGTTCCTTGGGTCATATTTCATATCCCGAAAAATATCATGTGATCCGGTACCGGATCCGTACCAAGGCGTCCGGCATGTACCATGGCAGGCGATAATACAGGCACGACTATCGACATTCTAATTTAATTGCCATAAAATGCCAAAAATATGTAACTTGATCATTTCAGAGTGTTAGTTATGGTTCCGTGGGTCGTATTTGATGTCCTGGAAAAATATCATGCGATCCGGTACCAGCTATGTACCAAGGCGTCCGGCTTGGACCATGGCTGGCGATAATAAAGGCACGACTGACGGAATTGCAGTTTAATTGCCATAAAATGCGAAAAAATATAACTTGATCATTTCGAAGCATAGGTTATGGTTCCTTGGGTCGTATTTGATGTCCAGGAAAAGTATCAAGGGATCCGGTACCGACTCCGTACCATGGGGTCCGGCCTGGACCATGGCAAGCGCTAATACAGGAACGACTGACAGAATTCCAGTTTAATTGCCATAAAATGCCAAAAAATGTAACTTGATCATTTCGAAGCGTATGTTATGGTTCCTTGGGTCATATTTAATGTCCCGGACAAATATCATGCGACCCGGTACCGGCTCCGTACCAAGGCGTCCGGCCTGGACCATAGCAGGCGATAATACAGGCACGACTGGCAGAATTCCACTATAATTGCCGTAAAATGCAAAAAAATGTAACTTGATCATTTCAAGGCGTTTGTTATTGTTCCTTGGGTCATATTTCATATCCCGGACAATATCATGCAACCCGGTACCGGCTCCGTACCAAGGCGTCCGACCTGTACCATGGCACGCGATAATACATGCATGACTTGCGGAATTCCAGTTTAATTGACATAAAATGCCAAAAAACGTAACTTGATCATTTCGAAGCGTATGTTATGGTTCCTTGGGTCATATTTAATGTCCCGGACAAATATCATGCGACCCGATACCGGCTCCGTACCAAGGCGTCCGGCTTGGACCATAGCAGGCGATAATACAGGCACGATTGGCAGAATTCCACTACAATTGCCGTAAAATGCAAAAAAATGTAACTTGATCATTTCGAAGCGTTTGTTATGGTTCCTTGGGTCATATTTCATATCCCGAACAATATCATGCAACCTGGTACCGGCTCCGTACCAAGGCGTCCGGCCTGTACCATGGCACGCTATAATAAAAGGCAAGACTATCGGAATTCCAGTTTAATTTCCATAAAATACCAAAAATATATAACTTGATCATTTCAGAGCGTTGGTTATGGTTCCTTGGGTCGTATTTGATGTCCCTGAGAAATATCATGTGATTCGGTACCGGCTCCGTACCAAGGCATCCGACCTGGACTACGGTAGGCAATAATACAGGCACGACTGGCGGAATTCCAGTTTAATTGCCATATAATTCCAATAAATGTAACTTGATCATTTCAAACCATTGGTTATGAATCCTTGGGTTGTATTTGATTTCTCGGACAAATATCATGCGATCGGTACAGGCTACCTACCAAGGCGTCCGGCCTGGACCATAGAAGGCGATAACGCAGGCACGACTTGGCGGAATTCTAGTTTAATTTCCATAAAATGCGAAAAAATGTANATACTCGATCCATACCAAGGCGTCCGGGCTGGACCATGGAAGGCGATAATACAGGCACGACTGGCCGAATTCCTATTTAATTGCCATAAAATGATAAAAAATGCAACTTAATCATTTCGTAGCATTGGTTATGGTTCCTTGAGTCATATTTCATGTCCCGGACAAATATCATGCGATCCAGTAGTGGCTCCGTACCAAGGCGTCCGGACTGGACCATGGCAGACGATAATACATGCACGACTGGCGGAATTCCAGTTTAATTGCCATAAAATGCCAAATAATGTAACTTGATCATTTATAAGAGTTGGTCATTGTTCCTTGGGTCGTATTTGATGTCCCAGACAAATATCATGCGATCCGGTACCGGCTCCGTACCAAGGCGTCCGGCCTGGACCATGGTAGGGGATAATACAGGCACGACTGGCGGAATTCCAGTTTAATTGCCATAAAATTCCAAAATATGTAACTTGATCATTTTGAAACGGTGGTTATGGTTCCTTGGTTCGAATTTGATGTCTCGGTAAATATCGTGAGCTTTGGTACCGGCTCCGTACCAAGGAGTCCGACATGGACCATGGCGGGCGATAATACAGGCATGACTGGCGGAATTCAAGGATAATTGCCAAAAAATATAACTTGATCATTTTGAAGCGTTGGTTATGGTTCCTTGGGTCGTATTTGATGTCCCGGACAAATATCATGTGACCCAGTACCGGCTCCGTACAAGGGCGTCCGGCCTGGATCATGGCAGGCGATAATACAGGCACGACTGGCAGAATTCCAGTTTAATTTCCATAAAATGCCAAAAAATGTAACTTGATCATTTCGAAGAGTTGGTTATGGTTCCTTGGGTCGTATTTGATGTCCCGGACAAATATCATGTGACCCAGTACCGGCTCCGTACAAGGGCGTCCGGCCTGGATCATGGCAGGCGATAATACAGGCACGACTGGCAGAATTCCAGTTTAATTTCCATAAAATGCCAAAAAATGTAACTTGATCATTTCAAAAAATTGGTTATGGTTCCTTGGGTCGTATTTGATGTTTCGGAGAAATATCATGTGATCCGGTATCGGCTTCGTACCAAGACGTCCGGCCTGGACTATGGCAGGCGATAATATACGCACGACTAACGGAATTCCAGTTTAAATGCCATAAAATGCCAAAAAATTTAATTTAATCATTTCGAAGCGTTGGTTATGGTTCCTTGGGTCGTATTTTAGGTCCCAGAAAAATATCAAGTGATCCAGTACCGGCTCCGTACCAAGGCGTCCGGTCTAGACCATGGCTGGCGATAATACAGGCACGACTAGCGGAATTCCAGTTTAATTGCCATAAAATGCCAAAAATGTAACTTGATCCTTTCGAAAAGTTGGTTATGGTTTCTTGGGTTGTATTTGATATCCCGAACAAATATCATGCGATCCCGTACCGGATCCGTACCAAGGCGTCGTGGACCATGGATGGCGATAATATAGGCACGACTGGCTGAATTCTAGTTTAATTGCCATAAAATGCCAAAAATGTAACTTGATCCTTTCGAAAAGTTGGTTATGGTTCCTTGGGTCGTATTTGATGTCCCGGACAAATATCATGCGATCCGGTACCGGCTCCATACCAAGGCGTCGGGACTGCACCATGGCAGGCGATAATACAGGCACGATTGGCGGAATTCAAGTTTAATTGCCATAAATTGCCATAAAATGTATTTTGATCATTTAGATGTGTTGGTTATGGTTCTTTGGGTCGTATTTGATGTCCCGGACAAATATCATGCGATCCGGTACCGGCTCCATACCAAGGCGTCGGGACTGCACCATGGCAGGCGATAATACATACACGACTCGCAGAATTCTAGTTTAATTGCCATAAAATGCCAAATAATGTAACTTGATCATTTCGAAGCGTTTCTTATGGTTAGTTGGGTGGTATTTGATTTCCCAGAGAAATATCATGTGATCCGGCACCAGCTTCTTATCAAGGCATCCTTCCTGGACCATGGCAGGCGATAATACAGGCACGACTGGCGGAATTCAAGTTTAATTGCCATAAAATGACAAAAAATGTAAATTGATCATTTCGAAGCATTGGTTATGGTTTCTTGGGTCATATTTGATGTCCCGGACAAATATCATGCGATTCGGTACCGGCTATGAACCACGGCCTCCGGCCTGGACCATGGCAGGCGATAATACAGGCACGACTGACAAAATTCTAGTTTAATTGCCATAAAATGCCAAAAAATGTAACTTAACCATTTCGAAGAGTTGGTTATGGTTCCTTGGGTTGTATTTGTTGTCCCGAAAAAATATCATGCGATCCGGTATCGGCTCCATACCAAAGCCTCCGGCCTAGACCATGGCAGGCTATAATACAGGTACGACTTGCGAAATTCCAATTTAATGCCCATAAAAATGCCAAAAATGAAACTTGATCATTTCGAAGCGTTGGTTATGGTTTCTTGGGTTGTATTTGATGTCCTGGTCAAATATCATGCGACCTGGTACCGGCTCCGTACCAAGGCATCCGGCCTGGACCATGGCAGGCGATAATACAGGCACGACTGATGAAATTTTAGTTTAATTGCCATAAAATGCCAACAAAATTTAACTTGATCATTTCAAAGAGTTAGTTATGGTTACTTGGGTTGTATTTGATGTCCCATACAAATATCATGCGATATGATACAGGCTCCGTACCAAGGCGTACGGCCTAGACCATGGCAGACGATACTACATGCACGACTGGCGGAATTCGAATTAAATTGCCATAAAATGCCATAAAATGTAACTTCATCATTTCGAAGCGTTGGTTATGGTTCCTTGGGTCGTATTTGATGTCCCGGAGAAATATCATGTGATCCGGTACCGGTTCCGTACCAAGGCGTCCAGCCTGGACCATGGCAGGTGATAATACAGGCACGATTGGAGAAATTCAAGTTTAATTGCCATAAATTGCAGAAAAATTTAACTTGATCATTTAGATGTGTTGGTTATGGTTCTTTGGGTCGTATTTGATGTCCCGGACAAATATCATGCGATCCGGTACCGGCTCCATACCAAGGCGTCCGGACTGGACCATGGCAGGCGATAATACATGCACGACTGGCAGAATTCCAGTTTAATTGCCATAAAATGCCAAACAATGTAATTTGATCATTTTGAAGCATTGGTTATGGATCCTTGGGTTGTATTTGATGTCCCAGAAAAATATCATGCGATCCGGCAACGGCTCCATACCAAGGCGTCCGGTCTGGACCATGGCACGCGATAATACAGGCACGACTGACGGAATTCCAGTTTAATTGCCATAAATTGCCAAAAATGTAACTTGATCATTTCGAAGCGTTGGTTATAGTTTCTTGGGTCATATTTGATGTCCCGGTCAAATATCATGCGACCCGGTACCGGCTCCGTACCAAGGCGTCCGGCCTGGACCATGGCAGGCGATAATACAGGCACGACTGATGAAATTCTAGTTTAATTGCCATAAAATTCCAAAAAAATGTAACTTGATCATTTCGAAACGTTGGTTATGGTGACTTGGGTCGTATTTGATGTCCCGGACAAATACCATGCTATCCGGTACTGGCTCCGTACCAAGGCGTCCGGCCTAGACCATGGCAGGCTATAATACAGGCACGACTGGAGGAATTCCAGTTTAATTGCCATAAAATGACAAAAAAATGTAACTTGATCATTTCGAAGCGTTGGTTATGGTTCCTTGGGTAGTATTTGATGTCCCGGAAAAATATCATGTGATCCGGTACCGGCTTTCTACCAAGGCATCCTTCCTGGACCATGGCAGGCGATAATACATGCATGACTGGCGGAATTCAAGTTTAATTGCCATAAAATGCCAAAAAAAGTAACTTGATCATTTTGAAATGTTGTTTATGGTTCCTTGGGTCATATTTGATGTCTCGGATAAATATCATGCGATTCGATACAGGCTACGTACCACTGCGTCCGGCTTGGACCATGGCAGTTGATAATAAAGACACGACTGACGGAATTCCAAATTAATTGCCATAAAATGCCAAAAAATGTAACTTGACCATTTCGAAGAGTTGGTTATGGTTACTTGGGTTGTATTTGGTGTCTCGGAAAAATATCATGCGATCCGGTATCGGCTCCATACCAAAGCGTCCGGCCTGGAGCATGGATGGCGATAATATAGGCACGACTGACGGAATTCCAATTTAATTGCCACAAAATTCCAAAAAATGTAACTTGATCATTTCGAAGCGTTGGTTATGGTTCCTTGGGTCGTATTTGATTTCTCGAAAAAATATCATGAGATCCGGTACCGGCTCCGTACCAAGGCGTCCGACTTGGAATATGGCAGGCAATAATACAGGCACGACTGGCTGAATTCCAATTTAATTGCCATAAAATGCAAAAAAAATGTAATTTTATCATTTCGAAGCGTTGGTTATGGTTCCTTGGGTCGTATTTGATGTCCCGGAGAAATATCAATTTACCCGGTACCGGCTCCTTACCAAGGCGTCAGGTCTGTACATGGCAGGCGATAATATAGGCACGACTGGCAGAATTCCAGTTTAATTGCTATAAAATGCCAAAAAATGTAACTTGATCATTTCGAAGTGTTGGTTATGGTTCCTTGGGTCGTATTTGATGTCCCTGACAAATATCATGCTATCCGGTACCGGCTCCGTACCAAGACGTCCAGTCTGGACCATGGTAGTCGATAATACAAGCACGACTGGCGGAATTGCAGTTTAATTGCCAAAAAATGTAACTTGATCATTTCGAAGCGTTGCTTATGGTTCCTTGGGTCGTATTTGATGTCCCGGAGAAATATCAAGCGATCCAGTACCGGCCCTATACCAAGGCATCAGGCATGGACTATGGCAGGCGATAATACAGGAACGGCGGGCGGAATTCCAGTTTAATTGCCATAAAATGCCAAAAAATGTAACTTGATCATTTCGAAGCAGTGGTTATGGTTCCTTGGGTCGTATTTGATGTCCTGGAGAAATTTCATGCTATTCGGTACCGGCTCCGTACCAAGGCGTCCGGCCTGGACTACGGCAGGCGATAATAAAGGCACGGCTGGCGGAATTCCAGTTTAATTGAAATAAAATTCCAAAAAATATAACTTGATCATTTTGAAGCGTTGGTTAAGAATTATTGGGTTGTATTTTATGTCCATGACAAATATCATGCGATTCGGTACCGGCTAGGTACCAAGGCGTCTGGCCGAGACCATGGAAGGCGATAATGCAGGCACGACTTGGCGGAATTCTAGTTAAATTGCCATAAAATGCCAAAAAATGTAACTTGATCTTTTTGAAGAGTTGGTTATGTTTTCTTGGGTTATATTTGATGTCCCGGATAAATATCATGCGATCCGGTACCGGATCCTTACCAAGGCGTCTGGCCTGGACCATGGATGGCGATAATACATGCACTATTGGCTGAATTCCAGTTTAATTGCCACAAAATGCCAAAAAATGCAACTTGGTCATTTCGAAGCGTTGGTTATGGTTCCTTGGGTTGTATTTGATATCCCGAAAAAATATCATGCGATCCGGTACTGGCTCCATAAAAAGGCGTCCGGCCTGGACCATGGATGGCGATAATACAGGCACGACTGGCGGAATTTGTAGTTTAATAGCCATAAAATGCCAAAAAATGTAATTTGAGCATTTCGTAGTGGTTGTTATGGTTCCTTGGGTCGTATTTGATGTCCCTGACAAATATCATGCTATCCGGTACCGACTTCGTACCAAGGCTTCCAGTGTGGACCATGGTAGGCGATAATACATGCACGACTAGCAGAATTGCAGTTTAATTGCCATAAAATGCCAAAAATGTAACTTGATCATTTTGAAGCAATTCTTATGGTTCCTTGGGTCGTATTTGATGTCCCGGAGAAATATCATGCGATCCAGTACCATCTCCTTACCAAGGCGTCCGGCATGGACTATGACAGGCGATAATACAGGCACGGCTGGCGGAATTCCAGTTTAATTGCCATAAAATTCCAAAAAATGTAACTTGATCATTTCGAAGCAATGGTTATGGTTCCTTGAGTCGTATTTGATGTCCTGGAAAAATATCATGTGATTCGGTACCGGCTAGGTACCAAGGCGTCCGGTCTGGAACATGGCAGGCGATAATGCAGGCAAGACTTGGCGGAATTCCAGTATAATTGCCATAAATTTCCAAAAAATGTAACTTTATCCTTTCGAAGAGTTGGTTATGGTTTCATGGGTTGTATTTGATGTCCCGGACGAATATCCTGTGGTCCGGTACCGGCTCCGTACCAAGGCATCCGACCTAGACCATGGCAGGCGATAATAAAGGCACGACTGGAAGAATTCCAATTTAATAGCCATAAAATGCCAAAAAAATGTAAATTGATCATTTCCTAGCGTTGTTTATAGTTCCCTGGGTCGTATTTGATGTCCCAGAGAAATATCAGGCGATCTTGCACGGGCTCCATACCAAGGCGTCCGGCCTGGACCATGGCAGGCGATAATACAGGCACGACTGGCGGAATTCCAGTTTAATTGCCATAAAATCTAATTTGATCATTTCGAAGCATTGGTTATGGTTCCTTGGGTCGTTTTTGATGTCCCGGAGAAATTTCATGCTATCCGGTACCGGCTCCGTTCCAAGGCGTCCGGTCTGGACCATGGTAGGCGATAATGCATGCACGAATAGCGGAATTCCAGTTTAATTGCCATAAAATGCCAAAAAATATAACTTGATCATTTCGTAGTGTTGGTTATGGTTCCTTGGGTCGTATTTGATGTCCTGGAGAAATTTCATGCTATCCGGTACCGACTCAGTACCAAGGCGTCCAGCCTGGACCATTGCAGGCGATAATACATGCACGACTAGCGGAATTCCAGTGTAATTGCCATACAATGCCAGAATATATAACTTGATCATTTTGAAGCGTTGGTTATGGTTCTTAAGGTCGTATTTAATGTCCCAGACAAATATCTTGCATTCCGGTACCGGTTCCGTATAAATGCGTCTAGCCTGGACCATGGCAGGCGATAATATAGGCACGGTTGGCAGAATTCCAGTTTAATTGTCATAAAATGCCAAAAAATGTAAGTTGATCATTTCGAAGCGTTGGTTATGGTTCTTTAGGTCGTATTTTCTGTCCCAAAAAAATATCATGCGATCCGGTACCAGCTCCATACAAAGGCGTCTGGCCTGGACCATGGCAGGCGATAATACAGGCACGACTGGGAGAATTCCACTTTAATTTCCATAAAAGGCCAAGAAATGTAACTTGATCATTTTGAAGCATTAGTTATGGTTCCTTGGGTCGTATTTGATTTCCCGGAGAAATATCATGTGATCCGGTACCGGCTCCGTACCTAGGCGTCCGACCTGGACCATTGTAGGCGATAATACATACATGACTGGCGGAATTCCAGTTTAATTGCCATAAATTGCAAAAAAAGTAACTTGATCATTTCAAAGCGTGTGTTATGGTTCCTTGGGTCAGATTTGATGTCCCGGAAAAATATCATGCTATTCGATACCAGCTCCGTACCAAGGCGTCCATCCTGGACCATGGCAGGGGATAATACAGGCACGACTAGCAAAATTCCATTTAATTGCCATAAAATACCAAAAAATGTAACTTGATCATTTCAAAGCGTTGGCTGTGGTTCCTTGTATCGTATTTGATGTCCCGGACAAATATCATGCGATCCGGTACTGGCTCCATACCAAGGCGTCCGGTGTGGACCATGGCAGGCGATAATACAGGCATGACTGGCGGAATTCCAGTTTAATTGACATAAAATGCCAAAAAATGTAAATTGATCATTTTGAAGCATTGGCTATGGTTCTTTGGGTCATATTTGATGTCCCGGACAAATATCATGTGGCTCGGTACACGCTCCATACCATGTCGTCCGGCCTGGACCATGGTGGCAATAATATAGGCACGACTGGCGGAATTCCAGTTTAATAGCCATAAAATGACAAAAAATGTAACTTGATCATTTCGAAGCGTTGATTATGGTTCCGTGGGTCGTATTTGATGTCCCGGACGAATATCATGCTATCCGGTACCGGCTCTATACCAAGGCGTCCGACCTAGACCATGGCAGGCGATAATAGAGGCACGACTCGCGGAATTCCAATTTAATTGCCATAAAATGCCAAAAA